>CAUYQV010175280.1:0-23481 GCA_963574575.1 Galagoides demidoff
GGCTCAAACGAGTCTCCTGCCTCCGCCTCCCAAGTAGCTGGGACTACAGGCGCCCGCCACAACGCCCGGCCATTTTTTGGTTGCAGCCATCGTTGTTTGGCGGGCCTGGGCTGGGGATTCGAAGTCGCCACCTTAGGTGTACGTGGCTGGCGCCTTAGCCACTTGAGCCACAGGCGCAGAGCCAGAGCTCCCTTTCTGCCCAGTTCCTGGAAACCCTTTTCAAGCTTGGCCTTAAATTGCCAAATCTGCTGTGGGGCAGGAAGCCTTTGCCTGCTCTCATGCTGCCCTCTTCTGTTCAGAAAGTGCAACATCTCTAGTTTAAGAGGCCTGTATGGTGCCAGCCACCCAGGAAGACAGGATCCCTACCACCAGAAGCCCATCACCATAGCAACCTTCAAAATGGTTACTCAGCCATCTGGGTTACCATAGCAACCAGCCAACTCTCTCCACCTCAGCCTCTCCCTAAACCTTTCCCCTTGCTTGCCAGAGCCAATGCCAAAGAATTTCCAAGGCTTACTGGGGGAGATAAGCAGAGGCTGGACCCTTGATAGGCAGCTATCCCAGAGGGGCATGGAATGCCTCACCCGCTTGGGGCTTCCTGAGATACAGTGGAGATGATGGGTGTTAAGGCACCCTGTGAACCTTCCAGTGCGGCACAGATGTTAACTGTTATTAAACTTCTGTTCCTTGTAATGGGGGAGGCAGTGGGTTGCCCTAGGCAGAGATAGGGCCATTCTCAGTTTGGCCCCTTACTGGGTAGGCGATGTTGAACAACTTACCGAACTCTCTGGGTTTCTATTTCCTGCAGCATAACTGCCTCCTAAAGTTGTTTTGAGGATTAGGTCAAATACAGCATGAAAAGTGCTAAGCACAAAGCCTGGCATTCAGAACATAACAATAGTTATTAGAAAAAGTATTCATCCAGGTGTTGTGGCAGGCACCTATAGTCCCAGCTACTCCGAAGGCTGAAGCAAGAAGATGGCTTGAGTCCCAGAGTTTGAGGTTGCTGTGAGCTATGATGCCACAGCACTCTACCCAAGGATGACAAAGTGAGACTGTCTCAAAAAAAAAACAAAAAGAAAGAAAAGTATTGGTCTGTCTGCTATTCCCCAGCTTCTTTGTGAATTTTTTCACAAGAAAAAAAGCTATTTTCCCTCTTTCAAAGAATCAGGCTAATGTAAGTGCTACTCTACCACACACAATCTCTCTACTTCGTGGCAAAAGTCTCATCCTATGTGGGGAGTCTGAGGTTCCTACCAAGCAGGGCTGCAGGCAGTCTATACTCTTTGGGGATTTGAGGGGTATGCCTTGTTTACCTAGGACACAGGCTCCTTTGACAAGAACAGAAATCATTCCCTTCCTAATTTTATTTTATTTTTTTTGAGACAGAGCCTCAAGCTATCCCCCTGGGTAGAGTGCCATGGCATCACAGCTCATAGCAACCTCCAACTCCTGGGCTTAAGCAAGTCTCCTGCCTCTGCCTCCCAAGTAGCTGGGACCACAGGCACCCGCCACAACACCCGGCCATTTTTTGGTTGCAACCATCATTATTGTTTGGCGGGCCTGGGCTGGGGATTCGAACCTGCCACCTTAGGTGTACATGGCTGGCGCCTTAGCCGATTGAGCCACAGGCACCGAGCCCCCCTTCCTAATTTTAAAGACCTCAATCCTATTGCATCTCAACTTCAGTCTCTTGAAATTAAATCCTTGAAATCCATTTTGGGGTATTTTCTTCAATTAAACTAGCAGGGTCCCAATTCAAACTCAAAGTCCATGGGCTTGAGGTGATTTGGGCGAAACAGACAGACACCATCCCCTAAAATCAAGGTTTCATACATAGAACCAGGTATGCTCTAGTCTAGCTTTGTGTGTTCTGGGAATGGAATATGGAACTCAAGCTGGAAGGACCAGAGGATCATCCCAGCATCACTAAGAAGGTCCCCAGCTTTTGGAAGTTAGGATCCCTTGTAAAGTCTCCGTGCAGTGGATCAGGTGGACTTGTTCTAGTCATCAGATACAGACTGTGGTATAAACTGTATAAATAAACTGGTATATTTGCTATTAGAACAACAGTATAATATTATGGTAAGAACGTGTGGGAGGTGAAAGTATGTGATTACTGGGAGGCAGTGATATTATGATAAATATATACCAGGGGTGCCAAAAAATGTATACACATCTCAAGAGATCTTATGGGAAGTAAAATCAATTATTCCCAAAAAGTATATGAAATGCAGGTAAAATGGCTGGGTGTAGCATGTCTAGGTGCACTTGACCAGTAACCAACTTCAAAAAGTAATACATAGATAACATCTTAAAATATGTATATATTTTTTGCCATGTGTTATGTGTGTGTGTATTTTTGTCCGTGGTTCGGTTCCTGACTCATAAATCCCTATAACTTCTTACATTTTTTTGTCATAATATTGGGACACTTTACCCTTCAGAAGCTGGCCTCATGGCTCAGTGCCTGTAGCACAGTGGTTAGGGTGCAAGCCACATGCAGCGAGGATGGTGGGATTGAGCCTGGCCAGGCCAGCTAAGCAACGATGGCAACTGCAACAAGAAAATAGCCGGGTGGTGTGGCAGGTGCCCGTGGTCCCACCTACTTGGGAGTCTGAGGCAAGAGAATCTCTTAAACCCAAGAGTTGGAGGTTGCTGTGAACTGTGACGCTACGGCACTCTACCAAGTGTGACATAGTGAGGCTCTGTCTCAAAAAAAAAAAAGAAGCCGGCCTCAGAAAATAGAATCTCTTTCTCTGACCTCCTTCCTCCTTTCACTTGCTCTTTTTTCTTCCCAGGTCAGGACTCTAATCTTCCCATATCTGCTTTCTCTCTCTCTCTCTCTCTCTCTCTCTCTTTTCTTTTCTTTGAGACAAAGTCTTTGTCTTACTCTGTTGTCCTGGGCAGAATGCCATGCCATCATTGTAGCTTATAGCAACCTCAAACTCTTGGGCTTAAGCAATCCTCCTGCCTCAGCCTCCCAAGTAGCTGGGACTATAGGCATCCACCATGATGTCTGGCTAGTTTTTCTGTCTTTAGTAGGGAGGGGGCCTCATTCTTGCTCAGGCTGGTCTCAAACTCCTGAGCTCAAGCAATCCACCCACCTTGGCCTCCTAGAGTACTGGGATTACAGATGTAAGCCACTGCACCTGGTGTCTCTGTTTTTTTTTTTTCTTTTAGTAGGCACAGAACCAGTGCATTCACTGTCTTTCCGATTGTGGGTTATAAGCCTCCCATTTCAGAAGAGGTCCTGCCCCATTCCCTGGGGGGAAGGAGTGCTATACAGAGAGATCAAGAAGAATCCAAACAGATAGGCCTTGCTAGGTTTCCAATACCCCTTTTGTCCAATCCTATGGTTGTCAATAATGCCTATGAAATTAAGTCTCCATAATATGCCCAAGAGAACAGGACTCAAAGAGCTTCCAGATCCCTGAACGGGTGGAGGTTCCTGGAGGGAGGCACCCAGGGAGGGCATGGAAACTCCACATTCCTCACCCGTAAAGATCTATGCATCCCTTCATTTGTATCCTTTATAAAAAACCAGTGAACATACGTGTTTCCCTGAGTTCTGTGAGCAGCCCTACCAAATCAATTGAACCCAAGGAAAAGGGTTCAATTTATAGCTGGCCTCTCAGAAACACAGGTAAAACAATCTGGGGCTGGGGATTGGCATTGGGAGTGAAGGGAGGCAATCTTGGGAACTGAGACCCCAATCCAAGGGATTTGATGCTATCTCCAAGTAAAAAGTGTCTTTTTTTTTGAGAAAGAATCTCATTTTGTCACCCTTGGTAGAGTGTGGTGGTTTCATAGCAAACAGCAGCTTCAAACGTTTGGGCTCAAGCAATCCTCTTGCCTCAGCTTCCTGAGTAGCTAGGACTATAAGCACCCACCACAGTGCCCGGCTATTTCTTTTTTAGAGACAGGAGTCTCGCTCTGGCTTAGGCTGGTCTCGCTTTGGCTCAAGCTTCTGAGCTCAAGCAATCAGCCCACATTGGCCTCCAGGAGTGCTAAGATTACAGGCATGAGCCACCGCACCCTGCCCTGTCAGAATTAAATTGGAAGACACCCAGCTGGTGTCCACTGCAGAAATGATTGCTTGCTTGCGGACAGCAAGAAATCCCCACATATTTTAGGGTCACAGAAGTCTTCTGTCTGGATTCTTGAATGAGAAAATGGAAAAAACACACTTCCTGTTTTTTTCCACTGATAAGAGTGTATGAATGAAATAAGATTGGCCATGAATTGACTTTGTTTCTGGGTGACGGGGGTTCATTACCCTATTCTCACTACCTTGGTATATGTTTGAAGTAGTCAGGAAAGTGCAGGGGGGTTTGGAGGTAGGCCAACCTGAAGCTCAACACTACACAAATCCAAAGCGCATATTTGCCTATGCGGGAGTTCTGGGGGATACCATGCATAAACTGAGTAAGGCTGAATCCCATCTCCATTATTTGCTTAATGTATAACCTCAGACAAGTTTCTAAACTTTTCTTTTCTGTTGAAAATATTAACTACTACCCAGGGTCCTATGAGGATTAAAAGATGTATGTAAAATACCTGGCACACATCTAGGACTCTACACAGAGGCTTTCCTAGCTATCATTTACTAGGGGATGCCAGTTGGCCTCAGCTCTCAAGCTCCTGAACTGAGTCCAGAGTTCACTCACCAAACCAACTTTCTGGATTCTTTAATTCCTAACTGCCACCACCTATTCTCTCTTCATTTTCCTTCCTTCCTGCTAAAGCCAAAGGAAGGAGAGCCAGAAGAGAAACAAGCAACAAGGATGTGCCCTCTCTCTTCAGGTTGCACTGGCCAATTCCTATTTCTCTTTTCCTTTTTTTGGGGAAGGACAGAGTCTCACTCTGTCGCCCTGGGTAGAGTGCCATGGTGTCATAGCTCACAGCAAACTCTTGGGCTCAAGTGATCCTCTTGCCTCAGCCTCCCAATTAGCTGGGACTATGACTAATTTTTTCTAATTTAGTAAACATGGGGTTTTGCTCTTGCTCAAGCTGGTCTCGAACTCATGAGCTCAAGCAATCCACCTCCCAGAGTGCCAGGATTATAGGCATGAACCAGAGCACCCAGCCCTCCTTTTCTTTCTTTTTTTCTTTTTTCTTTTCTTTTCTTTTCTTTTTTTTTTTAAGACAGAGCCTCAAGCTGTCACCCTGGGTAGAGTGCTGTGACATCACAGCTCACAGTAATCTCCAACTCCTGGGCCCAAGCGATTCTCCTGCCTCTGCCTCCCAAGTAGCTGGGACTACAAGTGCTCACCAGAACACCTGGCTGTTTTTTGGTTGCAGCCGTCATTGTTGTTTGGTGGGCCCAGACTGGATTCGAACCTGCCAGCTCAGGTGTGTGTGGCTGGAGCCTCAGCCGCTTGAGCCACAGGTGCTAAGCTTTTTTTTTTTTTTGTCCTCCCTCAGCCTCCCCAGTAGCTAAAACTAAATGTGCATTCCATCATGCCCAGATAATTTTTTTTCTTTTTTGGAGAGAAGGGGGTTGCATTCTTGCTCAAGCTGGTCTTGAACTCCTGAGCTCAAGGGATCCCCCTGCCTCTGCCTCCCAAAGTGCTAGCATTACAGGTGTGGTCCACCATGCCCCGCCTACTTTCTATTTCTTTTCCAGTCACAGAAAAAATACTATTACTGCCCTAAGCAGGGGAGGAACAGGAGTAGAAGGCCCTGCCTTCCCAGAACTTCTCTGAAACTCTCTTCAGGCCTTGTAGCACCAGTCATGTTGCCTTCTAAACTGCCTTCCTAGGCAGGAGCTGGGGTCTGAAGCCCAGTCTGAGCCTAGAACAAAGTAGTTGTAGGAGTATTTGCTGAATGGGCAAGGATGCGATCAATGAATGAGCAAGCAGATAAATCAGCACTTTTATGAATCGATAAACAAGTGTATGTGTGAATGAATGATGTTAATGGGAAGAGCTAGTGTGTATCAAAGGCTTACTGTGTAGCAGGCACAGGGCCACTGGCATCTTGCTCCCACTGTCTCACTTAATCTACCCTGCAAGTCTCTGAGGCAGCTAGCTCTCTTGTGCCTCCATTTGAACTGTGAGGCACTGACGTTCAATGAGGTTAGTAACCTCCCAGGGTTACCCAACTGGCAGTGAGTGATGAAACTAGAACCCCCACTGAGTCCCAAAGCCATCTCCCTGCTTAATTGAATGTAAGGGTGAGCAAGTGAGGAAATGTACAAATGAGCAGGGTGGGAGGTGGGGGATACCCAGAGACACACATTGAAGCTCCAGGCAGAATCCTTTGCTGGACCACAAGTCAAAAGCCTGGTTTCTTCTTGGGTAGAAGTTGGGTCACAGTTCAGGATAGAAATTTCCACCCCTAACCACACTTCAAGTTAGAGGGCCTTCAGACCTTCCCTGAGGCAGCATCCTAAGTCCAGGCAGCACCCATTCTGCTCCTGCAGGAGAGCCAAGGCAGAGCTCCACTCACTTAAGCCTCCCAGGTAACTGGCTAGCTTCTGACAGGTGGCAACAGGCAGTCACAGGGTCAAAGCATGGCAGGTCCTAGCTACAGCAACCAGGAAAGAGCTGGCCAGGCTCAGTATAGCACTCTGGTGCTGATAGATTTTTTTTTTTTTTTTGAGACAGAGTCTCATTCTGTCACCCTGGGTAGAGTGCAGTTGTGTCATTGTAGCTCACAGCAAGCTCAAACTGTTGGGCTTGAACAATCCTCTTACCTCAGCCTTCCAAGGTAGCTGAAACTACAGACCTACACCAGTACACCTGGCTAGTTTTTCTATTTTTAGTAGTGATGGGGTCTCGCTTTTGCTCAGCTGGCCTCAAACTCCTGAGTTCAAGTGATCCTCCTGCTTTAGCCTCCCAGAGTGCTAGGATTATAGGTGTGAGCCACTGCACCTGGCCAGGTGCTGACAGATTATATCCAGATAGATCCATAAGCCTTTCCTTAGAGGGAGGCCTGCTAAGATAAAAAGAAAAATGCCACCCTAGAAGCTGCTGCCATGTCAGCATCTAATCTCTGAGCCCATGAGAATAAGAATGATAGCAGTCCACAGTCCCCAGAGTAACCAGTCCTTCATCTGCATTCCTAACCTCAGTCCCGGGCTCCCTCTATAACAGAAAGTCATGAGCCAGATTGTCATTCCATAATATACCTTTTTCTGTGTCACCTGGGAAGTTACTAGAAAAGCATGGTGGGAGACTGATGGCATAATGACAGCATCACACCTTACAATGCAGCAACTACCTTCCCTCACCAGCTGGGGTCCCACAGGGACCCTGAGTCTCAGCAAAAGGACAGATTGGTTGTCTTTTCTGCTGCCTGCACAGAATTCTGCCCACGTGGTCATTTTCTATCCCTGCAGCTAATGTGACCCAGATTTACTTTCAAAGAGCTGGAGCTGAGCTGGTGGTGTGTAGCTACAATTCATTCTGCCCCACTTTCACGCGACTCTCTTCTGCTCATCTCTCCTGCTGCTAAAACCAAGCTCCAGAACAGAGCCAGGGACTCTGAGGACCCTGCAAGGGAAGGAGAAAAGCCTGGAGAGGAGAAGGAGCTTTCTTGGGTACAAAGTTTGAAAAGTCTCAGGGCAAGGAAGGTTGCCACTGGCCCAGGAATAAGGATTCCCAGTAACATTGTTTTTCTCATCTCTGTATTCCCTTCTTCTCACTCATGGCTTGGCCAGAATAAACCATCTACTCTCTGACAAAGAACTAGAGGGAACAAAAGAAAGGGATAGAAATAAGAGGTTTGGGCCCCTTCCTTGGTGACCTGGGAAACTGCCAGCCTTCTGGAGTCTCCACGGCCTCTTCTGGTTGCCAGGGAAGTTATAAGGAATGACACTGCTAAGTGCAGTAAGAAGCACATGAACCTATGTTTGTCCATCACATTTTCTTTTTTTTTTTTTTAAAGACAGAGTCTCACTTTATCACCCTCGATAGAGAACCATGGCAGCATCACATAGCTCACAGCAACCTCCAACTCCTGGGCTTAGGTGATTCTCTTGCCTCAGCCTCCCGAGTAGCTGGGACTACAGGCACTCACCACAAGGCCCAGCTATTTTTTTGTTGCAGTTGGCTAGGGCTGGGTTTGAACCCGCCACCCTCAGTATATGGGGCCGGCGCCCTACTCACTGAGCCACAGGAACCGCCCTGTCCATCACATTTTAATTCTCATTCGATGACCATTTGGAGCAGGTATTATTTCCTTACAAATAAGGAAACTGCAGTTCCAAGAAGTAAAGTCATTTGCTTAACTGTTCTGCCTCTAGATCCAGTTGTTTCCACAGTGCCTGGCACATAGCTGGGGCTATATCTATTTTTTTACTGAATGAATGAATAAATGAATAAGCAGAGAGGTTCCTGTGGGATGTCTTCCCAGAACTTGCATCACAGAGGAGAGATACAGGGGTACAGAAGAGTAGGCTCCCTTCTCTGAGCAGACACCAGGCCCTCAGAGCTGTGTGCTCCAGGCAGAAAGGGAACAGTTGGATTCCTGACTACAAGCTCCACATTTAGGGGGAAAATGAACAATGAACTTGAATATAAGACCAAGTGAAACAAGCGCTGGGTAGAGATACAGCTGCTGTTTGACTGAAGAGATCAAGGAAGGCTTCCAGGAGGAGGCCATGATGGAGCAGATGTTGGGAATGATCGTTTCAGCAGCACATGCTGAGGGGCTCTTGACGATAAATGCCATAGATGCTTTCTGCAGGTTTACTAGGAGACCAACATTAGCCTTTAGTAACTGGGCTCCTCTTTTGTACAATATACACAGGGGTGTAATTATCTTTTTCCTTCTATACTCTCAACTAGATTGAGTTCCATGAAGAAGAGACCATATCTTCTTTCACCTTGAACATCAATGCTAAAAACAGGAAGTGTCCTGAACATGTGATGTTGGATAAATGAATGGGTGGCTGGTGAGTGCCTCTTGCATCTAACTCTGCCCTAGCCAGAACATGAGCCTTTCTTCAAGACACTTTACTACCAACTGCAGGAAACTTGTCATAATAAATATGCAAATCTACAATGAGGACTAATGTGACTGGCGCCCCCTAGCGTTGTACTACACTGTTTTGTTTATTTGTTTAAAGGTTTTGGCCAGCGCTGGGTTTGACCCTCCACCTCCGGCATATGGGACTGGTGCCCTACCCTTTTGAGCCACAGAGCTGCCCTTGTTTGTTTTTAACCACTCTTTTTTTTTTTTTTTTGAGACAGAGCCTCAAGCTGTCGCCCTGGGTAGAGTGTCGTGGCATCACAGCTCATAGCAACCTCCAACTCCTGGGCTCAAGTGAGTCTCCTGCCTCTACCTCCCAAGTAGCTGGGACTACAGGCGCCCACCACAATGCCTGGCTATTTTTTGTTGTTGTTGTTGCAGCCATCGTTGTTGTTTGGCAGGCCCAGGCTGGATTTGAACCCACAGCTCAGGTGTATGTGGCTAGTGCCTCAGCCGCGTGAGCCACAGGCACCAGGCCTTTTAACCACTCTTTTTTCTCTCTCCTTCTCTATCCTTTGGGACTGCACACCTTACTAGAGTAACCTCCCTAGCTTCCCTCTTCCTTATTGCCTATCACCAAAAAGAAAGGATGTTACTTCACTAAAGACAGAGAGCTAGAGGGGAAGAGGCAAAGTTTCCTAGATCTTTGTCTCTGCCCTCTCCTTTTCCCATAGATCAGAATCTTGAGGACTCTCCCAGAAGTGACTAAAAGGTCTCTCAGGTGAGTCTGAACACCAAGTCAGCTACTTAGATTATCACTTGCAGAAGATTCAGACTGGCCTGGCTGCCAGGTATTGCCTAAGGAAACAAATAGCAATGTGCTCAGAATTAGGTCTGTGTCTTCCAGTCCTGTGTGACTACAGGGAAATCCCTTAAACCCTCTGAGCTCAGATGCTGATGTGTGTCATGCCTGTCACAAAGAATTATTATGAAATCTCTGTATAGGCTCGGTGCCTATGGCTCAAGCAGCTAGGGCACCAGCCACATACACCTAAGGTGGCAGGTTCGAATCCCTAGCCCAGGCCGCCGAAACAACAATGATGGCTGCAACCAAAAAAAATGGCCGGGCGTTGTGGCGGGCGCCTGTGGTCCCAGCTACTTGGGAGGTGGAGGCAGGATATTCGCTTGAGCCCAGGAGTTGGAGGTTGCTATGAGCTGTGATGCCATATCACTCTACCCAGGGGGACAGGCTCCGTCTCAAAAAAAAAAAAGAAATCTCTGTATAAACCACACAAAGCTGATAAACAGAAATAAGGCACTCTCATTAGTAACTATTTTTGCATTTCAATGTAGCCAGGCTTAAGGAGTTGGGAATAGGGCTGGCAAAAGAGGAGGGAGAAAAAAAATGAAGGGAAAGGAGGAGGATAGTGAGATGGAAGGAAAAATCATGTTCCAGCCTGTATGGAGTCCCTATAACCTGCTTTGACTTTGTCAGCTGAGATCAGCAGGTTTCTCAGCCTTGACATGCCTCTTTACTCTGACATGTGTGACCAGCAGGGTTCCCCTGTGAGGCCTCTCAAGTAAGGGCAAGACCCTGAGACCAGCTCAGGACAGGGAACGGGGCCAGGGAAAGGGGAGATCTCCGTTTGGTGAGACTGATTCAGACACCCCCACTTGGCCTCATAAGCCAAGGCCCAGAGGGAGGAGAAAATTGCACAGCTGGCTTCCAGTCTAAGACTGATTTCATTTCTGCCCAGAATGAAAGTCCGCTTCAGAGAGCTTCAGAGCATCCAGGGGCCCCCACACACGGCCCTCCTGAACGTCATATGAAGGAGTCCCCGCAGAGCTAAGGCTGCCTTTTTTCATTTTTCTGGCGGAGCCCCCACAACATTCTAAAATCACATGAAGATTCCAGCCAGACCCTAAAGTTGCAGTCCCGCCTCGTCTCTGCTGCCTCTCTTCTCTCCTGCTAAAGAAACACGCCCAACTGCAGAGCACAAGTTATTTTTAACCATGGCAGTCTCCCCATTTTCAGCCTCACTGGCCCAGCCCCCTCCTCAAAACAGGCAGTCAGCACTGTCAGGATGCAAAGTAGATCAGCACGGATGATGGAAACAGAGCACAGCACAGGCCATCCCTTTGCTCAGTTAACCCAGGGGCTTTGCCTGTAGATTAAGCCTCCTTGAGTCCACTCCACTTCTATTCTAGACTCAGAACCTTAAAAAGCAGGCAAATCATCTCCCAGGCCTCCTCAGAGAAGGCTGGAAATCATCACAAAGCGATCTAGAGGTATGCATGAGTGATGAAGGATGGAGACACAGAATAAGGAAGAGAGAATGAGACACCCACTCTGCTTTCAAAGAGCCCTGAGTCATGGGTCTTCATGGCTGGGGACAAGTAAAGCCCTTCCTGTTTCCTAGGGGCAGCTCTGAAAACTCTGCCATTGGCTAATGCTGCAGGCCCAAAGTCTTGAGAAGGATTTCCCCCAAGGGCTCCCTACAACCCATAAGAAGGAGTTCAAACTCTCATGCCTGCTGACTCTTCACTTGGAGCTCACTCCCGCTAAAATCCTTTCCCAACTACTGGAGCCCACATAACTCTATCCCTGTCTAACTTACCATTACAACCCACTGCTTGTTCCCAGATCCCAATCTGTCACGTATTATCCTCAAGACACCCTTGCTTGCATTCATTCAGTCATTCAGTACTGGCTGATCTCTAGCATGCACAAGGCCTGTACAAATCATTGGGGTAAAAACATAAGACATAGTCCCAAACTGCTCACAGTTCTGGAGGAGTGATGGGCACCCTGTGGGTTAATTGCTATACTGTACCAGGGAACAAGGAAGGGAGAAAGGTGTGAGTGCGAGAGTGGAGGAGGCGGCTTTGGATACCATTGGGGGCATTAGGGACATTGTGGAGGCGGTACTTAATAGAGAAGGGGGGAGGCTATTGGCATCTTGCAGAGGAGAAAATAAAAGCATGGACCTTTGACCCAGCAGGGTGCATGGGGGCCAAATTACAGTGCAATGTAGCAGGGTGCTTGAGGGCAGAGGCGGCAGCAGGTGAAGCTGAAGAGGTAAGTTGGGCCTAATTTTGATGGGTCTTTATGTTAAAGCCTTTATTCCACAGGCAATGAAGAGCCAAAGATGGGTTATAAGCAGCTGAGTAATAGGATTAGGTTTGCATTTTAGAACTAAAATACTCTGTGAGTCATGTGGAGGATGGGGTGCAAGACTAAGAAAAGGAGAACTATTAGATAGTTGTTGGAGGGTCCAGGTGACAGATGACAAAGTGGAGGGGGCAGGACAGGCCTTGGTGATAGCTGGAAAGTGAGTGATGTCACTGAATTAGCTGCAGGCACTCCTCTGTCTATCTGTTTGCACTCTGGCACCAAACCCTGCTGAGATGCTGAGCACACCCCAGGGAGGCAGCTTTGGATGCCTTTAGTGGAAGTATTGCCTTTCCAGAGCCAAAAACTGTGCTGAGGGCTTTGAGAACATTATTGCATCTAACCTTCAAGGCAAGCATGCACAGGGGACATTCTGAAGATAAGGAAAGTAAGGCTCAGGTGGAGGAAGGGACTTGCTCAGTGTCACATAGATGGTCAGTGGCAGGGCCACAACCCAACACCTTGTCTCTCTGACTCCAAAACCTACACTCACAGCCACTGCACTGCACTGGGCTTGTCAAAGAACTGGGACCTCCCACCACAGGTGGAGGCAGCCCCCAGGTCTCACATCGTGTTTAGGGTAAATGCCTACAACACCTTTGGAAAGTAATGCGAGTAAACCTAAACTATAACTTTGTTATAATGAAATAACTCAACAGACGGAAAAAAATTATTATTCTTAAATATGTTTACAACAACATTGTCTACTATGGCGAAAAACAAGAGTAGATATAGAAAATCGTAAAATATTATACAACATTTTAAAATGGCAACTATAAAGTCTAATATGTAATACAAAAAAGTCTTTTTGATGTAAGAGTAACCGACAAGATCCAGAATGGCACATAAACCATAAAGGCAACTGCTTAGAAAATATTACTGAACAGGGACAGACCCTGGGAAGGAGATGCAGAAATGAAAACAGTTCTCATGTTAGCAAAGGGGTAGAAGATTTTCCTCTTCCAAGTTTTTCTCCAATGTTATTTCATCATCTTTTCAGCAGTAATAATAATAAATTATATTCCAGCTGGCTTGTCAGAGAGCCCTGAGGAGGACATGTCTGCCCCCCACTCAGCCAGTGGCCCATTCCTCCCTCCCACCCACAGCATCCAGCTGCTCACTGGGGGATCTCTCTTACCAGCAACTCTGACCACAGCACGCTCTGCAGGGTCCAGCACTGAATCCTGGCTTTTCCGCTTTTTCTGCTCATGCAGGGGCAGGTTCCAGGGCAAAGTGTCCCCTGGGGGGCAGGGAGACAGGCTCCCAGACCTCTCGCTCCTGTAAGACCGTTCGCTTCGACATGACCGCTCACTCCGACATGACCGCTCACTGAGCGTCTCTTCATCCGAGGAAGACATGGCCCAGGTAGGGGCTGCAGCAGGCGGGCCTCCAGGGAGAAGGGATCTGGAGGAGAGAAGGGTGAATGTGAACAGACAGGAGGAGCCACATGAGAAAAACTGGGACTTGGGAAGAGAGGTTCTAGTCCTAGTTATGCCACTGACCAGACTTTTTCACCTACTGAACCTCAGTTTTTCCATCTGGAAAATGGGATGAAGATAATACATGAGAAAACTAATTCACAAAGTTTGGGGGAAATCATGAGATCACATACACGAAGGTGTCTATAAAACTTAAAACACTGTAAAAGTTAGCTCCCGTTACAAGTAACCACTGTTATTTATTTATTTTGCAGTTTTTATTGTTATTGGGTACATTTGGAAAATTAAGCTCACGGGTCCCAGAAGATAGAAAGATGTGGGTTCAAATTCTACTACACCATTTATCAGCTATGAGACCCCGGAGACACCATGTAACCTCTTTGAGCCTCAGCATCCTGATATACAAAATGGGAATCATGATATAGCACCAAAACAACATACAAGGTTGTTTGCAAGGACTCAGTGAGACCTGCATGTGAAGCACTTATTTGTGCCTAGTGCCCAGTCAGCACTCAATAAACAGTATCTATTATTACATTCTTGTTCTTACCTCCCTGGAATCCTATAAGGATAAAATGGGGCAACAGATGGGAATTATTTTCAAAAGCTAAAGCACAGTCTCAACAGGACACATGAATCAAAGCATAGGCTAGAATAGGCAGAAATTCCTTGCCTATTCTCCCTCTCTGCCTACAGAAGACACATCAGGAAATGTACTAGACTGTAAAACAGATCTGGGTATAAAAATTCTAGTTTCGGCCACTTAACAATCAATAAGTGTGACTGGAGCAAGTCACTTCACTTCTCTGAGACTCAGTTTCTTCAGGTGTAAAATGGGAGAAATGCTCCATTTTAGAGGATGTTTTAAGAAATATAGTAAAACACAAATGTAAAACTGGCTGATGCCATGCATGGCACACAGCAGGCATTAGATAAAACGGTCAGTCATTTGCTTATTCCAAGGGCTGTTTGAGAATAAGTGTCTCAGCGTGGGAGGTGGGGATGGGATGGAAATTCTGTTTTTCAGGTCAGTTTAGCTAGTGGAGAGTGTTGAGTGAAAAATACAATGGCTCTGGGGCCAGCTGGGCTCCACCAGCCAGAGTGGGCAGCCTTCCCTCAGCCAGGCCAAGCTCACTTGCCAGAACCATCTGCTACACATGGCCCACCACCCCAAGGGCTCCATCAGGGCCGAGATGGTGCATGCCTTCAGCTACAGCCTTCCCACAAGCCCAAAATCCAGCCCAAGTAAACCAGCTCTCACTTTGACTCTGGAGTCTAGGGAGGACAAGGGCTGTTGAATTTTCCTTATAGGGAATACCTGCACACAGGGCTGTGTGGAGAGGGAAGGTGGCCTAAATGGCTAGACATCTGGCCACAGCTCCTCCTGGATTCTGGAATCTCAGCCTAGAGGCAGCAAGGGGCAGAGACAGCCTCCTGGGTCATTGGCAGATTCCCACAGTAGGCACAGAATTCAAAGAGATAACAAAAGAAACATCAAACGGTGCAAGAGGCGCTAGATAGCTAGGGCAGACAGACTGTGCCCCTTGCTGGGGCACCCTCTGTGCACGTGGGCCCTCTTCCCAGAGAACACCAAGGAGGCATCCAGCCACAGAAGGCAGAAAGGAAAAGACCGAGTCCTGGCACAGCCTTGCCCTTTATCCGGGCAGCTTCCCTCCTCCCCCGTTACCTTCTGCCTCCCACCTCCCAGCTCTTATACCCAGAACAGGTACTGAAATGACAGCCCAGCCTTTGGGAAACTCAGGCCAAGCTTCCATCCCTACCCTCAGCCCAGGACAGGAAAACGCCCCTCCTCTCCACAGACCACCTGCTTCATCCCAGAACCGCCCATTCCCTCTCCCATTTTACTACAAAGGCACGCTTGTCCAAGGCCTCCTCCCAAAAACCCGTCCCTCCTCAGTTCTACCAGGGTCAGTCTCCCGCCCCTCACAAACACCTGTTTGACTTGGGGGTTCCAGCCCCACCCCTGTGTCAGCCAGGTCACTCCATCAATGACCGCGATTGACATGAGAGCACGCCCGCACCCCACATTCACCCCAAAGGCCGCAGGCGGTCGGCGATGGACACCTCACCAGATGCTCCCCCTACAGCGCCCCTCCCCATCTCCCCTACCTCCTTCTCCACGGTGGGAGGAAGGGCGCCCGCGAGCCTGGGGAGGCGCGGGTGGGTCCGCGTGCCCGCCGCGCGTGGCTGACAAAGAGCGGGGACGCGCGACCGAGGACCTACAGGGCGCTGGGGCCAGCGGCCGAGCCCTGGGGCTGGGAAGCGATCGTCCCCGCCCGGCCCTGCCGTTCCCGTAGATGTCTTGACTGGCCCGGGTAGGATTCGGGGCTCTATTTTCCCCGGGAACACGCCTCTCTGGCCCTAGCACCGCCCGCCCGGGGAAACCCCAGTTCCGCGCGCTCGCTGCTCCAGGGCACTGGCCGTGGGGGATGCAGGTGTGAGGCCCGGGCGGCCGCTAAGTGCGCCTGTCAACCAGCCTACCCGCTGCAACCGGCTGCCCCGGGCCGAGGTGCGGCAGCCCGGCTCAATCAATCACCGCGCCCCAGCCGCCGTCGCGCACCGCGCGCACTCGGGCGGGTAACCCGCATTCAGCCCCGCGGCCCGCGCCTTACCCTGGGAGCCGAGAAGGAAGACCGGTCGGTGGCAGCAGCAAAGGCTGCGGCGGCGGCCGGGCGCGCCTGGAGCTGGAGCGCAGTCGAGGGGAGCGCGGCAGAGCCGAGGGGAGCGGCTCCCACAATGGCCGAGCTCGCGGCGCCGAGCCCCCCGCCCCCCGCGCCCTAGCGGCAGCGGCTGAAGCGGAGCCGGCGCAGCCGCCCAACCCGCTCCCCCACCCCCAGCGCCGACGCCGCCCCCTACCCCCCGATGCGCGCTCCCCTCTCCCTACACCCGACCCAGTGCAGCCAGGATCCCCGCGCGCCCCAGCCTGTCCGCAGCCCTGCGCCCCTCCGCAATGACCCCGTCCTCCTGCTGCTCCCGGGCCCTCCCTCTGGGTCCCTCTCCTTCATCCCCTCCCGCAACTCCTCCCATGCGGCCGCCTATGTCCCCCACCCCCGGCCAACCACACCTCCACATTCCCCGCCCTCCGCTCGGGACCTCTCCACCCCGGCCCCGCGGCAGTTCGCTGACCCTGGACCCGATAACCTGGCCCACCCCTTTGGATCTCCTCACCGCCGGTCCCCGAGTCTCTCTCCCAAGCTGCCGGCTGCCTCTCAGCCCAGGCCTGGGTCCTCAAACAACCCATTCCTCTGCCCACCCGTCTTTTGGCCGCTTTTTCTAAACCCACATTCCGTCCCCGCCCTTTGGGCTGCTCCAGCTCCCAGAGAACGCCCTGCGGGTCCACCTACCCGCCGGGCTTCGGGAACTGAATGTAGGCGGGAACGCTAGGAGGCCCATCTTCTCTGCAGGGTGAAGGGCAGTAGGGAACCAGACTTGAGGAGGGAACTCAGATTCTTGTTTAGACAGCTCCAGCCCCAGGTACAGCCGTGGAAGACGCTTCATCCATTTCTCGAGAAAGCACATATTGAGTTCCTTTAGCATGCAGGGCCTAGTCTTACAGAAATGAGCCAGAGTGCCTTCGATTATCTGCTAGGAGAAATAAGAGACTCTGTCCTCAGAGGGACAGAATTTGTCTGAAGTTATTCCACTAATAACTTGCGTCGCAACAGCTATTATATGGGCATGCCTGGGTACTGTGCAAAGTGCTTTACCGGATCATGCAATATCTAATCTGTAGATTAATAAATGAATAAATGAATTTGTTCATTGATTTATTCAACGAATATGACGTACTGAACATCCACCATGCCAAGACTCGTGCTGGATACTGAATATACCGAGATGAACAGGATACATCTGCTCCCTGCCCATTGATTCCATTTGGCTTACAGTCCAGTAGGAAAGATAGACAGTCGTAAATTATAATGCATACCAGGAGGCAGCCTTATGATCTCTAACTTATAGATGTAAAACTGACATTAGATGATTTACTCTAAATTATCTACAGAGATAAAACTACAGATGTTGGCGTGGTTGCGGAGAGAAGGGAACATTTTCTACACTGCTGGTAGGAACACAAGGTATACTACCTTTTTGGAAAGAAGTTTGGAGAACACTCAAGGAACTAAAAGTGGACCTACCGTTCGATCCTGCAATTCCTCTACTAAGTATATACCCAGATGATCAAAAATTATTCTATAACAAAGACATTAGCACCAGAATGTTTATTGCAGCCCAATTTATAATAGCCAAGACATGGAAATAGCCCAAGTGCCCATCTACCCATGAATGGACTAACAAATTGTGGTATATGTACACCATGGAATACTATGCAACCATAAAAAGATGGAGACTTCACATCTTTTATATTTACCTAGATGAAACTGGAACATATTCTTCTTAGTAAAGTATCTCAAGAATGAGGGGAAAAGTATACAATGTACTCAATACTACTATGAAATCAATATATAACCATCTACACACTCATACAAGAATGGCAAAACATAACTATAGTCCATAAAGTAGAAGGGAAGAGGAGAGGGGAGGGAAGAGGAGATATGGGAGGAGGGAGGGTATTTGGCGGGACCTCACCTAATGTGCATGATGCAATGGTACACTTCAAAACTATTAAGAAATGAGTATAATTGTGATGGATGTGCTACTTATTTCAATGTAAGCATTTCACATTGTATATCAAAGCAGTACCTGGAACCCTATAAATTCATCAATGTACAAAGTTATGATTTAATAAAAAAAGTAAATAAATAAATTGTTTAGGGAGAAAGTGAGCAATTTCAGGACTGGAGGCCTGTCTTCAGATTCCACAACCTATGTTCTTTGTCACCATAATAGTGGAAAATAAATGTGTGTTGGAGCAATTAACAAGGGCTCTTGAACTTTAAGCTGAGAAATTTGACCTAAATGTTATGCTTATGAACAGCCAAGGAGGGTGTTCAAGTAATAGAGTAAGGGTAACCCAAGTACAAGTACAAAATGAGTGTGGATAGTCATGCTGGGAGACTACTGCAAGAGTCCTAGCCAAATGTTCTGAACTTCTAAACCAGAACAAGGATAATGGGAATGGGAAGGGATGCTGTCCACCCACTGAAACCTGGTAGCTTTTTGTGTTTGCATGTACTCTCCTATATTAAATAAGGGAAAGGAACTACCATTTACTAAACTCCAACTAAGTGCTTGGCAATTCCCTGGACATTTTATACATGTTATCTCATGAAATCTTCCCCAAAACTCTGTGCAAAGGCATCTTTAGTATCCTTATTCTATAAATAAGTAAACAAAGACTTTGAAAGCTTAAATGATTTACTGAAGCCCCCAAAACAAACTAGTGTTGGAGCTAGGTTTCAGACCCTGACCTGTCTATCTCCAAATCCCATGCTCTCCACTGTCTGATGCCAAGGCAAAGAATCCTATGGCTCACTCAGAGGATTCCTATGACTCACCACGGCTTCTCTTCCTTAGACCACAGGTACCTCTGAGACTTTCAGAGAAAGGTCAGGTGTTCACAATTGTAACCTAAACTGCACCTGGGTCAGAAGTGCAAGTCCCTGTGTGGGACCACAGAAGTCTACAGAAGCCTCAGCCCAGGACAATTCTGCAACCTGATTCTAAAGTTTTCACGGACAATGAAATAGCGTTCAACCTTAAAAAAGAAGGAAATACACCAGGTATGGTGGCTCATGCCTGTAATCCCTGCACTTTGAGAGGCTAAGGCAGTTGGATACTTAAGGCCAGGAGTTTGAGGCCAGACCTGGGCAACATAATAAGACCTGATCTCTAAAGAAAAAAATTAGGTGGGCATTGTGATCCATGCCTGTAGTTCCAGCTACTTGAGAGTCTGAGGTGGGAGGATTGCTTGAGGCAGGGAGGAGGAGGATGCAATGAGGTATGGTAGGCCACTGCACTCCAGCCTGAGCAACAGAGCAAGACCCTGTCTCAAAAAAAAAAAAAAGGAAGAAAGGGAAATCTGTCATTTGCAACAACATGGATGAACCTGGAAGACATGTTAAGTGATGTAAGCCAGGCAAAGAAAGGCAAATACCATATGATCTCACACATATGTGAAATCTAAAAATTTTGAATTCACAGAAGGAGAGAGGTGAATGGTGGTTACCAAGAGCAGGGGTGGAGGAAGGGGAGTGGGAAGATGCTGATCAAAAGATACAAATTTCAGTTAGATAGAAAGAATAAATTCAAGACATCTATCGCACAACATGGTAACTATAATTAACGTTAACAAAGTATTGCTTTTTTTTTTTTTTGACAAAATCTCACTTTGTCACCCTTTGTAGAGTACGTGGCATCATAGCTCACAGCAACCTCTAACTCCTGGGCTCAAGCAATTCTCTTGCCTCATTCTCCCAAGTAGCTGGGACTACAGGCACCCGCCACAATGCTCACCTATTTTTAGAGAGGGGGTCTTGCTCTTGCTCAGGCTGGTCTTGAACCCGTGAGCTCTCAGCCTCCCAGAGCGTTAGGATTACAGGCGTGAGCTACAGCATTTGGCCATAAAAACATTTTAACAATAAAAATAAATAACAAATTCCCTGGAGGCACGCTAGGAAGCACGGAGGCATGAAGCTGAAGAAACATTTTCAACTTAGAAAGGAGTGCCAAGGCCCTTCCCTGCTGAGAGGAACATGGACACCAAGGGGGAAGACAAGCTGAAAGCAAAGGAAGAGTGGAGGGGGGGAGGCTTGGATGTGAAAATGAATTGCCACAGGGGTCAGATCTGTGGCAGGGACCCAGTAGACAGGGCCAGCTGGAGGCTGCTGAATTACCAAGGAAGCATGAAGGCATAGCTGCCCTGACTAGAGTGCATCTAAACACTCATTTTCTCTGACTTCAATGTCCTTCCCAAATCTGACCACCAGTCCTGTCCTAAATTATTCATGCTGCAAACTGTGAGTGAAGCTTCCGGAAACTTCTGGACACAGGAGTTAGGACATTCAGCTGTGTCCCCAGGGCTGTGTCTCCAGCTCCAACAGCACTACCCTGGGACTGAGCTGCTTGGTGAGATTTGCCAAGCTTTTTGCAGCTGGCAGCTGGCCAGTAACCTTGGGCTACTGGGCTTTGATTCATTTCAACAATCTTTTATTGAGGAATGTTATGTGCTGGGGAGAGTTCTGGGTTCTGTCGGGAACACAGAAGTGAATCCAGTAAGGTCCTTGTCCTTGAAGACTGACAAGATGGTAGAGGTGAAAGGCACTGAAAAATGGTTTCCTTCCACACACTCCTCCAGGTCTGGGGACTGTCACCCTCCACTGTGCCCCACTGCACCAAGTGAAGGTCATTCCTCAGTCCTTCGAGAAGTAAGTGGCATTGGAACTTCATACACCAAAATGCCTGCGCAGGGTCCTCTTTGGGGCTTGGAAAGGCACAGCATGACTTCTTATGAACATGACTATTTGGAGCCCTGCCCTAGTCCTCCAGCCTGCTGTGTGGACCGCAGCTTTCCAGTCCCACCAGAAGGATGATACCCAATCAGCAAATGTTAATTAAGCTTTGACTCCGTGTCAAGCACCAAGCTCTCTGCTGGTGTTTCAAAAATGAATCAGGTAAGCAATGTGAAAACCCATCACTACTAAAAATAGAAAAATCAACTGGTCATTGTGGTGGGTTCCTATAGTCCCAGCTACTCAGGAGGCTGAGAAAGGAGGATTGCTTGAACCCAGGAGTTTGAGGTTGCTGTGAGCTAGTCTGACACCACGGCACTCTAGACTGGGCAACAGAGTGAGGCTTTGTCTAAAAAAAAAAAAAAATCAGGAAGACATGGCCCCATCCTTAAAGTGCACATAGTGCAGGTGAGGGCATAAACAGGTCCAGGGATAACTACACTTCAGTTTGATTTCTGCTGAGATGAGGAAGTACTGGGCACCCTGCAAAAGAGCATAGGAAAAAGGACACTGGCAAGAACAGGGGTGGGAAAGCTGCCTTGTATGTCCTTCAGTGACTGAATCCAAATTTTAAAGAACAAATCCTTTTACTGTTATTAATAAATTTTGTTCATCTTTTATACTTTTATTGTAAAAATGAAGGTATTTGAAATACCAAAGAATAAAATAAGTTCCAATGAAATAATCCTCCCAGCATAATTAAAACATTACTAAGCCATAAGGGCTAAATTGATGGCTATGCTCATGATTTTAGTTCTTTTTTTTTTTTTTTTTTTTTTTTTGAGACAGAGTCTTGCTATGTTGCCCTGATGGTAGGATGCCATGGCGTCACAGCTCACAGCAACCTCCAACTCTTGGCTTTCAGCAATTCTCTTGCTTCAGCCTCCCAAGTAGCTGGGACTATAGGTGCCCACCACAATGCCCAGCTAATTTTTGTTGCAGTTGTCATTGTTGTTTTAGCTGGCCCAGGTTGGGTTCAAACCCTCCAGCCTTGGTGTATGTGGCTGGCCCCGTAACCACTGTGCTACGGGTGGCAAACTCCATGATTTAGTTCTAACTTCCCCTGCCTAACTGGCACCACTACCACATGAGGCTGGTTGGCAAGAGCTTATGGGGGTGAGTACACCAGTCTGTTATCAGCTTTGACAATCATCCACTGTGTTTCTGTTTGAAGTAGAATTTGTGAATAGTTGCATAGATTGACAGTATTATTTATTTATTTATTTGATTTTTTTTTCTTGAAGGCAGAGTCTCACTCTGTTGCCTAGCCTAGAGTACCGTGGTATCAGCCTAGCTCACAGCAACTTCAAACTCCTGAGTTCAAGCAATCTTCTTGCCTCAGCTTCCCAAGTAGCTGGGACTACAGATGCCCACCACGATGCCCAGCTTATTTTTATATTTTTAGTAGAGATGAGGTCTCACACTTGCTCAGGGTGGTCTTGAACTCCTGAGCTCATCTCTGCCTCCCAGGGTGCTAGGATTACAGGAGTAAGCCACCACCTCCAGCCTCAACAGTGTTATTTTAATTCTGTCTGCTTAATAGCCCATCATAACAAGGAAGATCAAGAGAACGCTGAAGGAAGAAAATAGATTTTCTAAGGAGAATTGAGAATTGCAACATTATCTTGTTTCTGCTAAAGATAA
Source organism: Galagoides demidoff (assembly GCA_963574575.1). NCBI lineage: Eukaryota > Metazoa > Chordata > Mammalia > Primates > Galagidae > Galagoides > Galagoides demidoff. Next base: position 22,605 of record CAUYQV010175280.1, read on the forward strand.
GATGATTTGCTTGCTTTGTGATACTGCAATATCAACATTAGAGAAATTCAGGCTGGGCACAGTGGCTCATGCCTGTAATCCTAGCACTCTGAGAGGCTGAGGTGGGTAGATTGCCTAAGCTCACAGTTGAAGACCAGCCTGAGCCAGAGTGAGACCTCATCTCTTATAAAAACAAAAGAACCTAGCTGGGCTTTGTGGAGGGCACCTGTAGTCCCAGCTGCTCTGGAGGCTGAAGCAAGAGAATTGCTTGAGCCCAAGAGTTTGAGGTTGCTGTGAGCTGTGATGCCATGAGACTCTACCAAGGGCAACGAAGTGAGAAAAAAAAAATTCAATGCTCATCAGCGTTATAGCACTCATACGGACCACAAATGTTTCAAATTAGAGGGAGAGTTGCAAAAGATTCTACTGCATAAATTAAAAGATGAACAGCAAAGACAAAGATAATTCTTTTTTTTCTTTTTGCAGTTTTTGGCCAGGGCTGGGTTTGAACCTACCACCTCTGGCATATGGAGCCAGTGCCCTACTCCTTTGAGCCACAGGCACCACCCAAAGATAATTCTTTTAAGCAGCCAGTTAAGACCTGGAAATACTGCCACTGGCACAACTTATAGAGTAGCCTACATATTCAGGGGGCGGGAGGGTGGGGAAGGGAAGTCATTCAGTGATGTAGAAATTGTGAAAAAAAGCATCATTGAAGTTGTAGGATACTTAGACCTTGATGACATTTCAAAGTAGAAACACTGCCTCTTTCAACCATTAACTCATTGGCAACATGAACTAGGCTTCAACTTAACAGAACAACTTCATTCACTACTTCAAAAAGAAAACATATATTATTCAATTGGTTTGGATGAATCAACTGATACTACTGACTGCG
>CAUYQV010175283.1:0-17696 GCA_963574575.1 Galagoides demidoff
ACTGGGACCTCATCAAACTAGAAAGCTTCTGCACAGCCAAGAACACAGTAAGTAAAGCAAGCAGACAGCCCTCAGAATGGGAGAAGATATTTGCAGGTTATGTCTCCAACAAAGGTTTAATAACCAGAATCCACAGAGAACTCAGACGTATTAGCAAGAAAAGAACAAGTGATCCCATCTCAGGGTAGGCAAGGGACTTGAAGAGAAAATTCTCTGAAGAAGACAGGCACACAGCCTATAGACACATGAAAAAATGCTCATCATCCTTAATCAGAGAAAAGTAAATCAAAACCACTTTGAGATATCATCTAACTCCAGTAAGATTAGCCCACATCACAAAATCCCCAAACCAGTGATGTTGGCGTGGATGTGGAGAAAAGGGAACACTTCCACACTGCTAGTGGGAATGCAAACTACTTTTTTGGAAAGATGTTTGGAAAACACTGAGAACTAAAAATAGACCTGCCATTCAATCCTACAATTCCTCTATTAGGTATATATCCAGAAGACCAAAAATCACACTATAACAAAGATATTTGCACCAGAATGTTTATTGCAGCCCAATTCATAATTGCTAAGTCATGGAAGAAGCCCAAGTGCCCAGTGACCCACAAATGGATCAATAATTTGTGGTGTATGTACACCATGGAATATTATGCAGCCTTAAGAAAATATGGAGACTTTACCTCTTTCATGTTTACATGGATGGAGCTGGAACATAGTCTTCTTAGCAAAGTATCTCAAGAATGGAAGAAAAAGTATCCAATGTACTCAGCCATACTATGAAGCTAATTTATAGCACCCACACTTCCATATGAAAGCTATAACCCAACTATAGCCCAAGAATATGGGGAGAGGGGAAAGGGAGGAGGGAGAATGGGTAAAGGAAGAGTAATTGGTGAGATCACACCTATGGTGCATCTTATAAGGGTACACGTGAAACTTACTAAATGTTGAATATAAATGTCTTAACACAATAACTAAGAAAATGTGGTAAAGGCTATGTTAAGCAGTTTGATGAAAGTATTACAAATTGTATATAAAACCAGCACATTGTACCCCATGATTGCATTAATGTACACAGCTATTATTTAATTGAAAAATAAAATAAAACCAAGAAAATGTGCATAACATACCAAAAAACTACACTGGCAATAGCATGAATGTATAAAAAGTGATTGCATGTCAATAAGAACACAGTAGTATGCTAGAGTAGTATATATAATTTATACCCAAGGACATTTACTATAGCATATTTATGATTATAAAAACAACAATCCAAATTTTCAAGAGTAGAGGAAGAGTCAAGAAATATATGTACATAATTCATAGGAAGAAACATTGTTGTGCCACTAAAAGTGTTATTTCTGGGTATTACTGATAACGTTAAAAATCCTCATACAATGAAATGAAAGGAAAATTCACATTACAGAAACCATTACTGTGATTCTGTACATTCACACATATACATATACAAGCCAATTAAAAACATTCAGTGAGGAAAAGATTCCCTATTTAACAAATGGTACTAGGTGAACTGGCTGGGGACCTGTAGAAGACTAAAACTAGACTCACACCTCTCACCATTAACTAGGATACACTCTCACTGGATTAAAGATTTAAATTTGCATTAATTGTATTTTATGATTTAATAAAAAAAAAACAGAATAATTCACTTATTATGGCCAAAAAATAAAAGATTACACTATTCCACCTGCCAGTCCACCAGCTCAAAGAAAACAGAGAACCCCTTCCTTCCAATCTGAAAAATAGTCCTTTGTGCTTCAACAAACCTCAGACTTTTATTATTTAACATCTGACTTTATCTACTATTTCACAGGCCAACCTATCAACCAGACTGAAGAAGCCCTTAGAGGGCAAAGACATTTTTTCCATTTAAAAAACATAACTCAGAAGATTAAATACAGAGAGGGCTCTTAATAAAGGTAGTTGAACAAACAAACATAAAACATAAGTACCTCCAAACTGAAATGTAAATCCACTTTTTAAATTTATGTTCAATATCCAAAGTCACTTATAGAAATCTAGGCACTGTGTAACTTATAGTCCCTGGGTATGCATTTTATCATGCACAATAACATATGACATTTAAGTCTGTATGAGCTTCAACAATAACTTATAAGAACTGCAGAGGAGCTGACAGGAAACACTAGGCACTGCCCCAAATGGGGAAAGGGAAGTGAGTCCTGAAAATAAGGAGGGGCAGAGTCCTGAGAATATGCAGAAGTAGGATTAGCTCTAGGAAAATTTCCTTTCCCCTCACTATAAGAATCACTCACAGCAGCACAGGGACAGAGGCACGGCAAGCAGAGGGGTGGAACCTTCCTTCCACAGCACCTCTGCTGGCCAAGATAGGCCCACTGCCCAGCTTCTGCCTTGGTAGATAAAGGTCCCATCACGTGGGGTGACTATCTGAGCAGTGAAGAAGGCATGATACATTATTTCTAGGAAGAAAATAAAATTTGCAACCAGACACTTGGACTGCCAATGTCCACATACAAATAGTGACAGGAACTATAGGAACACTGACGGGAACACAAGGCCGCTTACACAGACTTACTAGGGCTTCCTTCTTCATTCCAATGACTTCCTGTCATACTTACAGGAAACTCAAAACTCCCTAGTCTGGCCCAATATAGCCTATCACAACCTGGCCTTCTGCTTTCTCACCAAGCTCATCTGCTCCTACTCCTCCCACCCAAAAATGCCCATCTCACTCCACCTCGAGATCTTTGCATGTACTCCTCCCATGCCTCCACTCCCTTTCCATGGCCATCTCCTCATTCTTCAAGGTCCAAACCAAATGCAAGGGGATCAAGTCTTTCCTAGTGACCTTTTGAGACACAGGCTCTCTTCCTTGCCTCACAAGTACAACTGCCTGAAATTATCCTATCTGCTTGTTTACTGGAATATAAGTTCCATGACCACAGAGAACTCATCTTTTTTGTTCACCACTGCATCCTCAGTGACTAAAACAGGGCATAGGGCACAGTAAGTGCATGACTATACCTTGAATGCGTGAAGACACAGAAAAAGGCTAATGCTAATATGGGTTATATGGAAAGATACTTAATCTGCACCCAGTTGGATTTATCTGATTATATTTAGGTTGTGGAAAAGTAAATATAACTAAATAGAGAAAAGAACTCCCAGAAAGACCACAAATTGTCATCAACTGCCATTGTCCAAGAATACCAACCACATCCCCGTAAAGGTAGCACCACTGCAGTTAGAGAAGTTTCCAGAAGAACCCACAAAGAAAGGATGATGTCAGGGGACCTCCAGCAGCCCTGTCTGAAGCATTCAGGCTGGAGGCTACCTTACCTTGGCAGAAAATCTGTTTAAACTCTCCATGCATAACTATAGTGTTCTTCCCAAGGTCACTCACTCATATATTTCTGGAAGACTTCCCAAAGCTGTGCCTTTCTCAGCCTTTATGGGTGGAGCCTGGGGGTGTAGCTAAAACAGTAAGTCTTGTATTTGGGCAACTATGACTATTTGCAAAGTATTTAATTTTAATTTCAACATCATTGACCTGAGACAGAAAGAAAATAAATCCTGAGGTATTTACCAAATCATATTTCTATTTAATACCTCTAAAACTAAATTGTTCATGAGAGTTATGTCTGTTGGCCCACCTTGAATGCGTGAAGACACAGAATAAGGCTACCACCTCCACAACCTAAATATAATCAGATAAATCCAGTTGGGTACAGATTAAGTAGCTTTCCATATAACCCATATTAGCATTAGCCTTTTTCTGTGTCTTCACGCATTCAAGGTATAGTGGTGCACTTACTGTGCCTATGCCCTGTTTTAGTCACTGAGGATGCTGTGGTGAACAAAAAGGATGAGCTTTCTGCAGGCAGTAACTTTGTTCCTCCTGCCATCTGTCCCACCTCCATCCAGAGCACCCAGTTGATAACCAGTCAATATCTACTTCCCTCAAACCCCAACGGAACTAAAAAGCAACACTGGATACGAGCCAGTACACAAGGGCATTTCCCAAGTAAAGGATTTTGCGTAACCTTCCCAAAGTTAAAGTTCAAATAGTAAGGGAGAAGCAATAGCCAAGGATTCTGCGTAAGCCAGAAGAAGAAAATCCTGAACTAGGGGACAAAACCCCCAAACATTTAAAGTGATCAGTTGGGAGAAATCAGAACACCGACAGAACTGTTAGATCAGAGTGTAGAACAGGGCAAAAACCATTGCTTCTCTAAGCAAGGACTGAATGCTCAATACTCGCACAGCAAATATATGCCAGAACAAGGTTCAGGCAACTGCTTTTAGAAAACCGGGTGGGGGGGTGGGGCAAGAAAGCAAGCAAAATACAGCTGCAGCCAGCAGCCAAGCCTGAAACACCAGTCTGCACTGGAGAACTGGCCAGCAGTCCACAGGTGGCACAGGATAGCAGCTTTTAGTCAACAGCTGGTCCCAAAGCTTACACAACTCTGTCCTGCCCTGGAAAACTTTGTCTTCTGGAATAGGCATACCTACATGCTCCTGAGTCCCATCAAAAACAGGAAAACACACTGCCCGTGCATAAGTAGTGGAGGACAGGCAAAGATATAGTTAAGAAAGGAAAGCCGGTTATGTTGAAAATTTAGTCAAATTACATGCAAAAGATTTCCCTAAGAAATCTAAGCATAAGAACTCCAGAATGGATTTAAACATTTACTTTCAAACCTATTGCCAATTTTGGAAGATATGAAAGTATTTAATTTCTCTGAAATGGTACACATACAATGTTTCCTGGTGTGCTAATTTTTACCTTCTGTTAACGAAAATGTTTTAAGACAACTTAATATGCCGTGAGAAAACATTCAAGGGAGCTAAGGAACTGCACACAAATACTATTCGTTCAAAAATTAAACTTTTGTCTCTTACACTTGCTAGTGTCAAAAACAGCCCTATCCCTAACATTTACAAGTTAGGTTGTAATATAAACCCCTCAACAAAAGGGAAATCATGATGCAGTCACCAAGAGCTAAAAGTAGTAAGAGGAAGGATGCAAGGAGGTGGTTCCCAAACCTGGCCCGTCTTCAAACCCCTTAGGACAGGGTGTTGCTTAAATGTCCTGGCACCCCTTTGAGAACCTGTGATAGTTGGTCTACACAGTAGGTTACAGAAACCTACAAATCTTCAGATGATTTTGACTACTATGGCAGGTTTGGGAGCAGCTGCTATAAACAACATGGAAAGAGTGGGTTGACTGTGCTCACCCACATCAAGGGAACATGAGGTCAACAAGCTGCTTTGGAGTGAAATGTCCAAAAGATCTTATTAATTCAGCCACCTTGGACAGAGTCCAGATGGTCCAAGACAGCCAAGCCTCATACCTAGCTGCGCTCAAGAGCAAAAGACATCTTCTAGCCAATTCCCTGAGCTTTGCTGTCAATTGCTTGGTGGTTCTGAAGAACACTGGATCAGAATGCTGGCAATCTTCAGAGCTGGGCAGAGCTTGAGAGCAAGGAGCACACACATTCCGCAGTGCACATGGATTGCCTATGACAGCAAAATGAAGGCAGCTGAGGGCTGGCTGATAGGCTCACTGAGCTTATAAGACGTGTTTCATTTTTCAATACAAAGAATCAATCTCAAGAACATGGGCTGTGCCTACCCTTCTTGACTACATATGATTTAAAGAACTTTTTATGTCCAGTTACCAAGAGCTTCCTCTTAAGAATCTTGACAAGGCCCAAATAGGCATGTGTTAGGTCATTATTGATTCCCCCAAAGCCATTCTCCCCTTCTTCCACAGTGGGAAAACAGAAGAAATACATGCAACTAGATCAACATCCCCCTCGCCCTCCCTACCACTATTTTTCCTCCTTATCTTAGGCCATAAAAGGGAAAGCAACACATCAGATGCCACAGCAACTAGATGGAAGGAGCCCAGCCCCTGAAATGTTAGAACAGAGGTGCCAAACTAACTGACTTTAACTTAAAGCTATCTTGGAGTTTCTTTAGAGCAGCTGAACATGTAATCCTTAGATAAGGAATTTCTGTACTACATGGCGTGAGACAAGAACTATTGACTGATCAAGAAATAAAATCCTTCATCTTTCCTTTTCTTCCTCAGCCTAACAATATGGCAGACATCACCTTCAATTTCAAGGGATAGCAATTAATAAGAGGGAACTCAACTCTCTCTTTAATCCCAAATCTCCAATTTTAAGTGCTAGATTCAGCCTAAAAACAGAAGCTTTGCTCTCTGGGCCATTCAATGTTTCCATCTACCTTTTGAATTGAATTTTCTGCCAGCCTCTATCACATAAATTACTCATAATTTCTGGAACAAATCTGGTATCACACCTTACCAATGTCAATGCTTTTGCCTCTGCCTGGAAGGCCCTTCCTGCCCTAAAATATTCTTCAACATCACAGTCAAGTTCAAATGCAAAAATGTCCTAACTCCTAAGGGCTTGGAAGACTTTGAAAAATGGATTGAAATATACTGTGTCACACATATCTTTTAACCTACCAATCTGCGGAGTTACTAATGGCTAGAACTACTTTTTCATCTTTGTATCCCCCCTCCAGCCACCTCCAACCCCTACCTACTGCATGCACCTGAGTACCTGGCACAGTAAGAACTCAATAAATGTTTGGTGAACTAATTAATGAAATCATTGAACTAATTGGGTCAATGTTATCTTTAGAGTAATTTTTTTAAATAGTTGAAAATTCAAACAGTGCCTATAATTTAAGGAAATCTTATCAAACAAACACTGCCTTTAAACTAGTACAAGGTAGCCTATGAAAATAGAAGACACAGACTTTATAAGGGTGGAACTAAAGATTCACGACACAGGCATCATCATTAGGAACTGAACCTAGTGGAAAAATCAATGTTGCCCCTAACAGAATTAGCTAATTAAGAAATCTGAGCTGTTGCATTTTTTTAAGTGATTACTTTGTCTTGAATATGGATCCTACAATAAACATAAAACATTAAACAATGTTTTGTAAAAGCTCTTTTGGATCTATATAGTTTTTTTAACCTTAAAAAATTAAACATCTAATACAACCCTTTTGGAAGGAAGTATGGAGAATCCTCTAAGAACTCAAATTAGCCATCCCATTTGATCCTACAATCCCATTGCTGGGCATCTACCCAGATTGGGAAAAAAAAAATCCTTTTGTCATAAGGACATTTGCACTAGACTGGTTATCACAGCTCAATTTACAATCACCAAAATGTGGGAACAGCCTAAATGCCCACCAACCCATAGATTAATAAGCTGAGGTATATATATACCACGGAATACTACTCAACCATTAAAAAAGATGGAGACTTTATATCTTTTGTATTAACCTGGATGGAAGTGGAACTTTACTTCTTAGTAAAGCATCACGGGAATGGAGAAGCAAGAATCCAATGTACTCTAAAATGAAGGCAGTAGATGAGCTAATAGAAGGTGGGGTAGGGGAATAAAGCAGCGGGGAGAAGGAAGATGGAGGGGATGGAGGATCACAGGGATGGCACACCTCTTGGGGGTGAGACACAATTATAAGAGAGACTTTAACAAATGCAATCAGTGTGACCTAACTCTTTGTACCCTCAATGAACCCCAAACAAAAAAATAAAATAAGTAAAAATAAATATCCCCTAACACACACATACCTAAGTACCAAAATAGACTAACATCTCCTTTCAAATAAAACAGTCTTTCAAATACCAAGAACAGGTCTTCAGTTATACTTCCCAAAGTAGAAGAGACGTATCTGGACCAATTCTATGCTCAACAGAAATTTCCCCTCCTGCTTATACCTTGGTACAGGGACTAACCAAATATCTAACAGAAGGTTAAATAAGAAACAATATAGGCAATAACCAAATTCAACTTCCAAAGAATACCATGCCCAGAGTACTAACCAGGAGTCTGCAAGGAACTACCTCAAATCAGAAGTCGGGGAAAAAGTTATTTTTATTTTATTTTTAACTTTTTATCCTGAGACTTCCAAAATGGGACCTTCCAGCTCGTTTCTTCCAGATGTTCAGATGTATTAAGTAACTTGCTGTAGAACAAGGCCCAGACTCCCTGATCTTTCAGTGTTTTCTCCAGCACTACACACAGTAATGTCCACTTCTTAATGCAACTGTCACACATAAAACCAATCCTGGGAAATGAGATCACCTGGCTTATTCACAAGTTCTGACACACGCATGCAGGTGTGTACCAGGCAGCTGAATCAGACGTCTCTAGACACTAAAGAGGCTCTAGGTCAGTGGTTCTCAACCTGTGGGTCACAACCCACAGGAACTGTATTAAGGGTCACAGCATTAGGAAGATCAAGAACCATTGCTCTAGGTGAATTTCACAAGGGATTCACTTAATACAGCAGGTACTAGAAAGTCAAAACTGAGTCAAGGCTAAAGGAAACTCATTCCACAGGGAGGTTAAGGAAGGAAACAGAAACCTCCACACATAAATTATAAAACCACATGCTACGGCTCAGATGAGAGATAAGAGCAGGGGTGATATGGGATCATTCTAACTCCAGGATTAAAATTTTTGGATCTTTCTTCCCTCTAATTTTTGGGATAACGTCTAGAAAATTATACTCTAACTTAAGTGAATAAAGAGTAAGAACTGTTAACACACAGAACTGAGATTAAAAAGGCGATTTCAGAGCTTTTGAAAAGATGAACCTTTCTCAAAAATAGAAAAAAGTTTCAAGCATAAATTTTCTAAGTGTAGAAATGTAGAAAGGGTTATTAAATTTGTTCATGACTAACAGTGATTCCAGTCTAGTACAGTATCTGCTGATTCAGATTCAAGTCACCCTCTTGGTTGGGTGAGAAAAGAACCATTGTTTTAGGAACATGAAGGAATCCAAATTGTTTAGAGGAATATTCCAAATGGTGTTTCAGTGGAGGTTAAAAATCTCCATTAGCAGGATATCGCTGCCAACTGTGCTCCGTGGAGGTCAGAACCCAAGAAAACAAAATTGATATGCAACCTTGACAGTGACAGTCACTAATAAAATGCTGCTGGACTTTAAGAGCCTGAACAATTCCCTCAGATCAGAGCAAGGACTAGATTTTGGTAAAAGAGCACCCGATTCCAACTTCATTATCAGCTTCCTGAAGTTCTTAGGGTAGGAATGGGTAGCATGTGCCACTTTAATCACAAAATACCAAACACCAACAAGAGACGTAAATGTTCATAAAGATATTCCACCAAGACTATATCCAGCATACAAATTGAGGGCAGATTTAAAGAACACTCCTGTCTCTCTAGAAAAGCCTAGTGGAGGAAGAAGATTTCAGAGTCTGCCTCAAGGACTAGAATAAGACCGCACTCTTCATTTGTACTTTGAGGTGTGTAGGCCTCCTAAGGGAGAGAGAATTTACACCAGCAGAACCAAAACTCTTGGACTGTGAACACCTCCCACCATTTTGTGCAAAAGTTTCAAACATTTATTATTATGCACAACACAGTCACACCTTATCTTCAGGCAGAGGAACTAATCAGAGGACACAGGTGGTACTTACTGCCTGCCTTTTGTAACTGTTCAGAGCTGTCTTGAGAATGATCAAGAAAGCTTATGGTACATAACAGAAGTGGTCTCAGTCACGAGGCCCCTTTTTTCTCTGGACCCCCTCAAATTAATATCTATAAGCATCCTGCACACATAACGCAAAGAACTATTCTTTAAAGCCATCACTGCAGTCCACTCACAGAAAAAAAATTTACTTTTCCCAGAAGTTGGCACAACATACAGCTATTTAGGGATACATATCAATAATAATACTATCAATAAAATGAATTTAACTCATAGGAAATTATCCCAGAAAGTGTCACCTCTTTCTCCTTCCTAAAATAGACAGATGGAGATAAAAGGGAAACAAATGCAAATTGGCACCAGCAGAGCTTTGTGTGAAAGGTACACTGAACAATTCAAGAGCAAGTCAAGGTTTTCTGAGAATCCCTGTTCATTAGCACGGGAGGTGCGATGCCATCTGGCACTGGGGTCCAACAGAAGACATATTGCTCGGGATCAATTCTGAACAGCAAGCAAGTTTATTTTTACCCATTTAACATTTTATGCGCAAAACTACAAGGACATAAATGTCTGCATGAGGCATGCCAGGGAGACTTAACCAGACTGGAAAACGGGATCCAAAAATGATTTTGAACAGAAGCCAGCTTTCATCGCGACTGATTAAACACCCTCCCAGCAAACCCCACAGGGCCTTGGCTAGAAACCTCATAGCACGAAGCCTCTGGGCATGCAAAAAGGGAGATCGCCCCATATCCACCAGGGCTAAAGACGAAGGCATTCCATCATTCAGGCTGGGGCTCTAGGAAGGGCTGGTTAGAAGGGCTTTGGGGGCATGTCTACCATGGCTTGAGCACAAGGCCAGCCACTGTGGGGAAGAGACAACCAGTCCCTGGGTGCAGAGAATCCGTGTAAAACAGGCCCACTCTGCAGAGTTCTCTCTGAGGACTTTCTCTTTGAATCTTGCATAACCCATCAGAATCTTTTTCCAAGTGAAGGTACTGCCTTTTGCTCCAAGAGTTGTAATAACTGCTCAATGTCAAAAATTTGTTAAATACTGAAAAACTACAGAATTTTTTTTTAAATCAGTCATCAAGCTATCTCCTGCAGATGGTAAGATTTTAGTGTATATCAACATACATGAATATATGGTATATTATCCATTTATATATATATATATATATATATATCACAGAAACATACTTGTTTTCTTTCTTGTAGCCTGCTTTTATATCTTTATTCATTTTACACCTATTCCCATAATAAATATTTCTGGGCCAGAAACTAACAGCTGGTGGTATCCCATTGCAGATACACATTTTACTTAAATAATCCCACAGTACTAGGTATTAAATTTCTCTCTCTCTTTCTCTCTTTTTTTTTTGGAGACAGAATCTCTCTTTTCATCCTTGGTAGAGTGTCCTGGCGTCACAGCTCACAGCAACCTTAAACTCTTGGGTTCAAGTGATTCTCTTATCTCAGCCTCCCAAGTAGCTGGGACTACAAGCACCCACCACAAAGCCCAGCTATATTTAGAGACAGGGTCTTGAACCTGTGAGCTCAGCCAATCCACCCACCTTGACCTCCCAGAGTGCTAGTATTACAGACATGAGCCACTGTGCTTTGCCCCTTTCAATTTTTCTATTAAAAAAAAAAAAACCTACAATAAATTGTCTTGCATGCCTACCGTTATAAATTCCTTAAAACACAAGGAATCATCTGATCCAACAATATAGGAACTTCAGATCTGTGAAGTAGTAATATTGCCACATTTCTTTTAGAAAGGTTATTCCAATTTATAGTCCCCACTAGCAAGATGTAAGAATGCCTATACTCCTCTCTATGGCCGTTGTGTGTTGCCATAACAGAATACCTGAGACAGCTGAAAAGCAGATTTACTTTATACAGTTCTGGAGGCTGGGAAGTCCAAGGTCAAGGGACCCACATCTGGCGAGGGCCTTCTTGCCAAGTCATTCCACAGCAGAAGGGCAAGAGAGCACTCATGCAAGAAGGGGAAAGAGGCCAAACTCACCCTTTCATCAGGAACGCATCCCTGAAATAACTAACCCACCTTCTTGGCAATGGCATTAATCCATTCAGGAGGCAAGAGACCTCACAACCTAATCACTTCTCAATGGTCCCACTTCTCAAAACTGCTGCACTGGGGATCAGGGTTCCAACACTTGAACTTTGGGAGACACATTCAAACCAAGGCAATACCTCATGGCTTTCAAAGTTTCTATTATCTATGTTTTATTGCCACTTTAAAAATTATGTGCCAATCAGGTATGAATGACTATTACTAACAGAAATCACAACCAGTACAGGGCACTTACCATGTGACAGACACACAATACAGAAAAGCAGAATGGTGGTTGCCAGGGACTTGAAGAGAGAGGGACAGAGAGTTGTTTAATGGACACAATTTCAGTTTGGGAAATTAAAAAGTTCTGGAGATGGATGGCAGTAAATGTATTTAATGCTCCTGTACTGTACACTTAAAAACAGTTAAATGACAAATATGTAAATATGTATTTAACAATAAAAGGAAACAAACAAGGATTTGGAAACAAAGGGCCTCCCATGGGCTTTGTATCTAGTTAGGATGTTTTAGCCACTTGGGCCCTCGTCAGAGCCCCGTAGGCCCTTCTGAGTGATGCCACACAACATAAGTTTGGCAGGAGGGGAGAGCAAGCACGGAGCTGGGATTACACACTTTTAAGATAAAGTGAAATGCCCCTGGAAACAATATTGAATGGCAGGAACCAACATGTACTGTGAAATTTATGCAGGTGAGCAGTCTACAGTAATAAGAGAAAAATGGCAAACAAAACTATGAAAAGGACACTCGCTACAGAAATCAAAGAATGTACAGAAAACTCAGGTGAGCATTCACAAATGACTACTGAGATGACAGAGAGGACCACAGGAAGTGCCTCATCACAAGCCTGCAGATCACCAGACCTCAGGTCTTCAGTGGTCAAGAACATCAAATGCAGAAGGCAGAAAGACGACCTGCCCTTCCACAAGCCAGAACTCTGTGTCATCCTGACATGGGGACGCTTACCAAGAAGTGTATTCCTGGGATCCAGAAAGACAGCTTATGCCCAGCCACAATTTACCAGATTCACAAAGAACATCACAGATGGTCTTAAAACCACATTTTCTGAAGACGCAAATTTGGAAATACTATCTTTGTGGCTCTATAAGAGGTCACAATAAAATTCCTAAGGCAGCTTAATTACCATGAGGCTAAAGTGATCTAAAGCAGTGGTTCTCAACCTGTGGGTCGTGACCCCTTTGGACTGTATTAAAGGGTTGCAGCATTAGAAAGGTTGAGAACCACTGTCCTAAAGAGCCGCTGAGGTTGATCACATGTTATTGCCTACTGGAAGCCCAGCCTGATTCTGGATGAGAGCAACACCACCAAGACAAGACAGGAGCAGGGTCCCTTCCTGCAGCAGTTCTTCCCAGGCCACCATCTTGTATTTAGCTATCTCGCAATAAATCTCCCTATTGTAAAGAATCTGACTGGCCTCTGTCCCCAATTAGGAAGAGGGAGGGATCTAAATCCTTGGAGCTTCCTGAATAATAGGAATGTCTTTATTACTCATGAGACCCTTGGTCACACATGAGTTTGCACTGAGAGATAAGATGACTCAGCATAAGGTCTGGTCACTAGAAAGACCAACCATATGATTAGAGGATGAGGGCCCTGAACCAGCCCAACTCAGAGGAAAGGAGGTCTGGGAACTACATCACGTAGTTGCATTCAATCAGTCACGCCCATGTAATAAAACCCCAACAAAAATTCAGGACAAGCTCAGGGGAGCTTTCTGGTTGGTAACACATTGATGTGCCAGGCAGGTGACAGACCATAATTCCACAGAGACAGGGGACAGGGCAAGAGAGCCGAGGACTTTAAGTATTGTCTAGGGCCCCAGACTGAGCCACTGAGCCAAAGAGCTAAGCCGCACAGAACCACTATAGGAGAATTGCCCCGGCAAGCTCTGCACTCAGGGTCGCAGAGCAAGGATTGGGTGGGAGAGAGTGATCTAGTGACTGAGCAGCCTAAAGGCGGGACTGAGACACCTTGCAGACTTGGGCCTCAGGGGCATAGTGTGAGATTGGTTTGGGCACACTGGGTAAGTGGATAGCCACTTCAGGAGTGATCCCAGCGACAAGTGCTTTCCCAGGAAAGTTTCTGCTTAGCCCAGGTTGGCAGTTTAAAGTGCCTTTTAAGCAGGCTAAAGTGAGATTTAGGCTCTCCACCCTGTGGGGTTTGAGAAATCAGCAGAGGCCTCCAGTCTCCATCTCTATAGCTGTATCAGCATTGTGATTATCATCTCATACCCCCAGAAGATCACCTGTTGCCCAGACAATATTCAGCAAGCTATATATACTGCTTTGGTTTTTTTTCTGTTTGTTTTTATTGGGGGGGGGGGTTGTTTTGTGTTTTTGTTTGTTTGTTTTAAATTTCAACATTTTCTCTATAGATGTTTCTTTTCTTTCTTCATTTTTCTACTTTAAGTATAATTTTCCATTGTTGCCTTTTTTTAACAATTAGAACTTCATTTCTGCTAGTGTTTCTACCCCTATTGTTTGGTTTTTTGCCTTATTTATCCCGTAAAGTTTTCTGTTTGCTTCTTTTGGTTTGATTTATAGCATTTTTGTCTTTCCTCTCTACTTGGTGGTGGTGGGGTACTGTGTCCAAACAGGCTAGCAAAAAGCTGCTGACCTCAAAGGAACAACCCAATCCAGCACCCCCAGAGGTTGGGGTTTTTTAAGGTTGGGTCAAAGTACCCTACTGTACACCTATATTGCTCCTGTCTCCCTCTTTCTGTGCCTCTCTTCTTTTTGTTAATATTCCCTTTTACCCACCCCCTCCGTTCTCTTTTTTCTTTACTTTTTCTCTTCCTGCTCTTCAATCTTCTCATCCTTCTGGTCCTATACCAAAAGGACTCATCAAAACCCTAGTCCAGAGGCATGGTAACTTAAAGAGCAAGAGGAAGTGAGAGGAAAATTAGAGCAAGAAAGCAGATAAATCACTCATGTGGAAGAACCAGCAGAAAAATCCTGGCAACATGAAAAACCAGTCCAGAGCAACCCCCTCAAGGGACTATGAGGTAGTTACTGCAGAGGATTTCACCCATAAAGAAATGTTAGAAATGACAGAAAGAGAATTTAGAATACAGATGATGAAAACAATGTAGGAAATGATGGAAACAATGAAGGAAAATAAGTGGAAAATAACCAAAAGGAAATCCAAAAACAGAATCAAATAAGAGATGAATGATATGTAGAAAGGATATAGCAGAGCTGAAGGAAGTGAAGCAGTCAATTAAGGAACTTGAAGATGCAATAGAAAGTATCAACAACAGATTAGACCATGCAGAAGAAAAAATCTCAGTGGTAGAGGACAAAGCTCTTGAATTTCAGATACTTAAGAGGCAGAAAAGAAGAGAGAGAAAGCACAACGTTCATTGACAGTACTATGGGACTTTAAGAAGCGTTCAAACATACGAGTTATAGGTATCCCAGAAGGGGAAGAAGAATGCCCCAGGGGAATGGAAGCCATACTAGAGAATATTATAAATGAAAACTTCTCAAATATCACCAAAGATTCTGACACACTCTTTTCAAAGAGATATTGGACCCCAGGTCACCTCAACTCTAACCAAGCTTTTCCAAGACACATTGTGATGAACTTGTCCAAAGAAAAGACAAAAGAAAAGATTCTTTGAGCTGCCAGGAGTAAGCACCAGTCAACCTACAGGGACAAATCCATCACGGTGACCGCAGACTTCTCTAATGAAACAGTCCACCCCAGAAGACAAGGGTCATCTACCTTTAATCAACGTAAACAGAACACTTTCCAGCCCAGAATTCTATATCCTGCTAAACTAAGCTTTAAAATTGACAGGGAAATCAAATCATTTACTGATATAGAAACATTGAGGAAATTCACCACAACAAGGCCAGCTCTACAGGAAGTACGTTAACCCATTCTACACACTGACCATCACAATGGATCAACAGCAAAGTAAGAACTCAGAAATTATAGGGCAGAACATAATTTCTACAATGATGCAAAAGATAAAGCTAAGCAATGGACTCTCACAAAATAAGATGAATAGAACACTACCACATTTATTATCTCAATAAATGTCACTGGCTTGAATCCCCCCCTGAAGAGGCATAGATTGGCTGACTGGATTAAAAAACACAAGCTATCCATTTGCTGTCTGGAGAAAACTCACCTAGCTTCAAAAGACAAATTAAAACTCTGAGTTAAGGGTTGGAGGACAATTTTTCAGGCAAACAGAATTCAGAAGAAAAGAGGAGTTGCAATCTTATTTTCAGATACATGTGGATTTAAAGCAACTAAAGTCAAAAAAGACAAAGATGGTCACTTTATATTGGTCAAGGGAAAAATACAAGAAGACATTTCAATTCTAAATATTTATGCACCCAATTTAAATGTTCCCAGATTCTTGAAACAGATATTGCTCAGTCTGAGCAATATGATATCCTATAATACCATAATAACAGGGGACTTTAACACTCCTTTTACAGAGCTGGACAGATCCTCTAAACAAAAGTTAAACAAAGATATCAAGGACTTAAATGGGACCCTAGAGCAACTGTGCTTGATAGATGCACATAGAGCACTCCATCCCAAAGATAAAGAATATATATTCTTCTCATCACCCCATGGAACACTCTCCAAAATTGATCATATCCTAGGACACAAAACAAACCTCAACAGAATCCAAACAATTAAAATTTTACCTTGTATCTTCTCAGACCACAAAGCACTAAAGGTGGAACTCAAATCCAACAAAAACATCCAATCCCACACAAAGGCATGGAAATTAAACAACCTTCTGTTGAATGACAGTTGGGTGCAGGAAGAAATAAAACAGGAAATCATTAACTTCCTTAAGCACAACAATGAAGATACAAGCTACCAAAACCTCTGGGATACTGAAAAAGCAGTTTTGAGAGGAAAATTTATCTCTTTAGATGCCTATATTCGGAAAAACAAAGAGCACATCAACAAACTCACAAGCCATCTGATGGAATTGGAAAACAAAGAGCAATCTAAGCCTAAACCCAGCAGAAGAAAAGAAATACCCAAAATTAAATCAAAGATCAATGAAATTGATAACAAAAGAATTGTTTGGTAAATTAATGAAACAAGGAGTTGGTTTTTTGAAAAAATAAATAAAATACATAAACCTTTGGCTAGACCAACTAGAAATAAAAAAGTAAAATCTCTAGTAACCTCAACCAGAAATGATAAGAGGGAAATAACAACTGATGCCACAGAGATACAAGAGATCATCTCTGAATACTACCCGAGACTCTATGCTCTGAAATTTGACAATGTGAAGGAAATGGATCGATATTTGGAATTACACCCTCTCCCTAGACTTAGCCAGGAAGAAATAGAGCTCCTGAACAGGCCAATTTCAAGCACTGAGATTAAAGAAACAATAAAAAAATCTCCCAACAAAAAAAATGCCCTGGTCTGCATGGCTTCACACTAGAATTCTATCAAGACTTCAAGAAAGAGCTTATTCCCATACTCTAGAAATTATTCCAAAAAAATTGAAGAGGAAGGAATCTTCCCCAACACCTTCTATGAAACAAACAGAACCCTGATACCAAAACCAGGCAAAGACCCAACTAAAAAGGAGAATTTCAGACCAATTTCACTCATGAATATAGATACAAAAATTCTCAACAAAATATTAGCCAATAGATTACAGCTTATCACAAAAAAAAAAAATCATATATCATAATCAAGTAGGTTTCATCCCAGGGATGCAAGGCTGGTTTAATACATGCAGGTTATTCACCCTATCAACAGAAGTAAAACTAAAGACTATATGATCCTTTCAGTAGATGCAGAAAAAGCATTCAATATAATCCAGCATCCTTTTCTAATTAGAACACTGAAGAATATAGGCATACGTGCATATTTCTGAAACTGATCTAAGCTATCTATGACAAACTCACAGCTAATATTTTTCTGAATAGAGTAAAACTGATAGCTTTTCCTCTCAGAACTGGAACCAGACAAGGTTGTCCTCTGTCACCATTACTATTCAACATAGTGCTGGAAGTTCTAGCCAATACAATTAGGCAAGATAAGGAAA
>CAUYQV010175285.1:0-25878 GCA_963574575.1 Galagoides demidoff
ATTGAGTGGGGAAAAGATTCCCTATTTAACAAATGGTTCTGGGCTAACTAGGTGGCAACCTGTAGAAGACTGAAACTAGACCCACACCTTTCACCATTAACTAAGATAGGCTCTCACTGGATTAAAGATTTAAACTTAAGACGTGAAACTATAAAATACTAGAGGAAAGTGTAGGGAAAACACTTGAAGAAATCGGCTTGGGTGAAAATTTTATGAGGAAGACCCCTTGGACAATTGAAGCAATGTCAAAAATGCACTTTTGGGACCAGATCAAACTAAAAAGTTTCTGCACAGCCAAGAACACAGTAAATAAAGTGAGTGGACAGTCCTCAGCATGGGAGAAGATATTTGCTGGTTATGTCTCTGACAAAGGTTTAATAACCAGAATCTACAGAGAACTCAAACATATTAGCAAGAAAAAAACAAGTGATCCCATCTCAGGGTGGGCAAGGGACTTGAATAGAAATTTCTCTAAATAAGAGAGGCACATGGCCTACAGATATATGAAAAAATGCTCTCCATCCTTAATCATCAGAGAAATGCAAATCAAAACTACTTTGAGGTACCACCTAACCCCAGTAAGATTAGCCCATATCACAAAATCGCAAAACCAGAGATGTTGGCGTGGATGTGAAGAAAAGGGAACACTTATACACTGCTGGTTGGAAGGCAGACTAATTCATTCCTTTTGGAAAGACATCTGGAGAACACTCAGAGAACTAAAAATAGACCTGCCATTTGATCCTACAATTCATTTATTAGGTATATATCCAGAAGACCAAAAATTGAATTACAACAAAGATATTTGTATCAGAATGTTTATTGCAGTCCAATTCATAATTGCTAGGTCATGGAAGAACCCCAAGTGCCCATTTATCCACAAATGGATCAATAAACTGTGGTATATGTACACCATGGAATATTATGCAGCCCTAAAGAAAGATGGAGACTTTACCTCCTTCATGTGTACATGTATGGAGCTTGAAAACATTCTTCTTAGTAAAGTATTTCAAGAATGGAAGAAAAAGTATCCAAAGTACACAGCCCTATTGTGAAACTAATTTATAGCTTTCGTAGGAAAGATATAATGTAATTATAGCCTTAGAATATGGGGAGGGGGGAGGGAGAGGGGTGGTGGGTGCATGGGTGGAGGGAGGGTGATTATTGGTGCCATCTCTATGGTTTATCTTACAAAGGTACAAGTGAATCTTTCTAAAAGCAGAATATGAATGTCTTGACTCCATAACTAAGAAAATGACATGAAGGCTATGTTAACCAGTTTGATGAAAATATTTCAAATTGTAAATGAAAACACCGCACTGTACCCTATGATTACATTAATGTATACAGCTATCATTTAATAAAAAAAACCTTCAAAGAAGTGCTTACATCCATACTGCAGAAATTATTCCAAAAAATTGAGAAGGAAGGTGTCTTCTCCAACACATTCACAAAGCAATCATCTTGATACAAAAACCAGGAAAAGATCCAACTAGAAAGAAGAATTTCAGATCAATTTCACTAATGAATATAGATGCAAAAATTCTCAACAAAATCCTAGTCAATAGATTACAGCAACACATTAAAAGAATCATTCATCATGATCAAATAGGTTTCATCCCAGGGATGCAAGGCTGCTTTAACATATACAAGTCCATAATCCACCATATCAACAGAAGCAAAAACAAAGACCATATGATTCTCTCAATAGATACAGAAAAAGCATAATATAAAATTCAGCATCCTTTTCTAATTAGAACTTTGAAGAAAATAGGCATAGGTGGCACATTTCTTAAACTGATCAAAGCCGTTTAGGACAAACCTACAGCTAATATTATACTGAGAGGAGTAAAACTGAAAGCTTTTCGTCTTAGAACTGAAACAGACAAGGCTGTCCACTATCACCATTACTATTCAACATAGTGCTGGAAGTTCTAGCTAATAAATCAGGCAAGGAAATAAAGGGCTTTCAAATGGGAGGGCAAAGGAGGTCAAATTCTCCCTCTTTGTTTATGATATGATCTTATACTTGGAGTACTCCAAAGACTCAACTCTAAGACTCTTAGAAGTGATCAAAAAATACAATATATCTCAGGATATAAAATCAATGTCCAAAAATCAAAAGCCTTTGCATATGCCAATAGCAACTAAGATGAGAAGCTAATCAAGAACACAATTCCCTTCATAGTTCCTTCAAAGAAAATGAACTATCTAGGAATATATCTAACAAAAAAGGTTTAGGATCTCTACAAGGAAAATTATGGAATCATAGGGAAAAAAATAGCAGGAGATATCAACAAATGGAAGAATATACCATGCTCATGTCTGGGAAGAATCAACATTGTGAAAATGTCTGTACTTCCCAAAGCAATCTACAGATTCAATACCATCCCTGTTAAAATACCAACATCATAGGTGCTGCCTATGGCTCAAAAGGGTAGGGCACCAGCCCCATATGCCGGAGGTGGTGGGTTCAAACCCAGCCCCAGACAAAAAACAAACAAACAAACAACAAAAAAAAACCCCAACATCATACTTTCAAGACTTGGAAAAAATAATTCTTCATTTTGCACGAAACCAGAAAAAAACTCTGTATAGCCAAGGCAATTCTTAGTAATAAAAACAAAGCTGGGGGCATCAACCTACCAGACTTTAGGCTGTACTACAAGGCTATAGTAATCAAAACAGGTTTGTATTGGCAGAAAAATAGAGACATAGACATACGGAACTGTATAGAACACCATGAAATGAAACTAACATCTTAAAGCCACCTAATCTTTGATAAACCAAACAAGAACATACACTGGAGAAAGAATCCCTATTCAATAAATGGTTGTGGGCATACTGGATAACCACGTGTAATGGACTGAAACTGGACCCATACCTTTCTCCACTCACTAAAATTGATTCAAGATGGATAAAAGATCTAAATCTAAGGCATGAAACAATAAAAATCCTCATAGAAACTGTGGGGAAAATACTTGAAGTTATCAGACTAGAGAAAGAGTTTATAAAGAAGACTTCAGTAGCAATTGCAACAACAACAAAAATAAACAAATGGGGCTTATTAAATTGAATAGTTTTTGTACCACTAAGGAGACAACAACCAAAGCAAAGAGACAACCATCAAAATGGAAAAAGATACTGGCATATTATAAGTCAGACAGAAGCCTGATAACTAGGATCTTCAGAGAATTCAAATTAATCAACATAAAAAGAGGCAATAATACAATACTTTATATCAATGGACAAGAAAGATGACTAGAACATTCTATAAAGAAGATAGACGAATGGCTAACAACCATATGAAAAAATGCTCATTGTTCTGGGCAGCACCTGTGGCTCAAAGGAGTAGGGAGCTGGCCCCATATGCTGGAGGTGGCAGGTTCAAACCCAGCCCTGGCCAAAAACTGCAAAAAAAAAACAATGCTCATTGTTCTCAATTATCAGAAAAATGCAAATGAAAACCATCCTTAGATACCACCTAACCCTGATGAGAATGCCCTACATCACAAAATCTCAAAACTGCAGATGCTGGTGTGGATGTGAAGAAAAGGGAACACTTTTACATTGCTTGTGGGACTACAAACTAATATAACTTTTATGGAAGGAAATATGGAGAATCCTCAAATAACTCAAACTAGACCTCTAATTTGATCCTGCAATCCCATTACTGGGCATCTACCCAGAAGAAAAAAAAAATCATTTTGTCCTAAGGACATTTGCACTTGTCTGTTTATCGCAAATCAATTTATAACTGCTAAACTATAGAAACAAGCTAAATGCCCACCAATCTAAGGAGGGATTAACAAGTTGTGGTATATGTATACCATGGAATACTATTCAGCCACTAAAAATGATGGAGCCATCTTTTATATTAACCTGAATGGAGTTGAAACAAATTCTTCTTATTAAAGCATCACAAGAATGGAGAAGCAAGAATCCAATGTACTCTATTCTGAGATGAGGACAATTGATGATCTAGTACATGGTGGGGAGTGGGGAATGGGGGATCAGAGAGAGGGAAGAGGGTGGGGGGGTCACAGTGTGTAACACACCTCTTGGAGGCAGGACACAATTATAAGAGGGACTGTACCTAACAAATACAATCAGTGTAATCTGGTTCTCTGTACCCTCAATGAATCCTCAACAAGAAAAAAAGAAAAAGGATCATGTCCTAGGAAAATGAAGAAGTTCAGGGGTTGTTGTGGAGATAGAATAAAAAGAGAATAAAACATGGTGGGCAATCCATGGCGCAGAGTAGGCTGTTCACAGTACCAGGTAATTATTACCTGGGGATGAACAAGCAAGTTCAAGGTCAAATGTTAGTATGACAAGTGATGGCAGTACTCTGATTCTTGGGAATAGGAGGAGTTTCTGACTCCTTCACCAGAAGAAAAAGATACAATACAATATTGGGGAAACTGGAAATAACTGGGATTTTCTTATGGCACCTTTGGCTTTCATTTGTGTAGAAATGATTGTTATTGTATAGTTTCTGTTTGTGAAAAATTTTTCTATATTTTTGTGTCAGTTGCTTGCCATGAAAGAAAAAAAGGAGGGTCAGCTACTGTTATGAATTGAATTATGTCC
The DNA here is from genome assembly GCA_963574575.1 of Galagoides demidoff. Taxonomy (NCBI): domain Eukaryota; kingdom Metazoa; phylum Chordata; class Mammalia; order Primates; family Galagidae; genus Galagoides; species Galagoides demidoff. The sequence continues at coordinate 4,594 of CAUYQV010175285.1, forward strand.
CCATCAAAATTCATATGTTGAAACCCCAAATCTCAGTATGCCTACATTTGGAGATAGAAACTTTATGGAGGTGATGAGAGTTAAACTAGGTCATAAGGATGGAGTCAGGGTGGCTCCTGTGGCTCAAAAGAGTAGGGCACTGGCCCCATATACTGGAGGTGGTGGGTTCAAACCTGGCCCTGGCCAAAAACTGCCCAAAAAGGGTAGAGCCTTTATCTGACAGAACTAATCTCTTTTTAAGCAGAGGGACACCAGCAGTCTCTCTTTTCTCTTTCTCTCTCTCCCTCTCCCTCTCTCCCTCTTCTCCTCTCTTCTCCTCTCCTCTCCTCTCCTCTCCTCTCTCTCTCTCTCTCATGAATGTACACACACACACACATGAGGCCATGTGAGAACACAAAAGAGAAGATGTCCATCTATAAACCAGGAAGAAAGTCCTCACCAGAAACCAAATCAGCCAACACCTCAATCTTGGACTTGCAGCATCCAGAACCGTGAGTAAATAATGTTTTTCAGGCCATTTCTCTCACCCAGTCTGGGGTGTTTTGCTGGCATCCTGAGCAGAGTCATACAGATAACCAGTGTCTTGTGGTTAGGGATAACTATGCATTTACAGAAATTTTCCCATTAATCTGTCTGCATCCTGTACACTGAAGCTGGAAAGGTGCTTTTCTAAACTATGTGTGACTCTTGAATCATCAAGGGCTCTCAATTACAGATGAATAAATATAAGACAAATTCCATATTCCTTTAGGTGTCTTGCAAGGTCCTCACCAATCCCTTCCAACTTGAATTTGGGGGGCCACCACCCAGGCCCCTTTGTAGCCAGACTCTTTCAATTTCAACTCTATCGCTTGCACTTTCTTAATGGGCCATGCTTTTGTGTGCTTCAGCGACTTTGAGTCATTACCCTGCCTAGAGTGTCCTCCCCCACATAAGCCGCTGCTCAAGTACATGACACACTCTTTTCTCTCCCAGAGCTTGTTCTTCACTTGCTCCCTCTTGATCTTTCATTCCCCAAGTAGAACTAACTGCTCCCTCATTTGTGTCCCTTGCACATACTTCCCTTCTATAACACTTGTCAGATTAAATTGTAATTGCTTTTTAGAATGAAATCTTCAAAACAGAGAACATGTCTTACTCATCTCAGAAAGGAGAACAATAGCTGCTCAATAAAAGGTGCCTAATGAATGTTGAACAAATTTACATTAATTCTCAAGAAGATAAGTATTAAAGAGCAATGAGCCCCTTAGGACCAGCTAAATGAATAGCCTGCCAGTACACCCATGCAAGATTCCATTTTCCAGCCAAACTAGTTATCATCAATAGCATTAGACTGGTAAGAAATCACATTTTTATAAAAAGTAAAGTCCATGATTCCGGTAGATGAGGAGTAGGAGGAGGAATAAGGCTAAAGTAAACCTAACTACAAATATGTGTAAATTTTAAAGAAGCAATTGGTCTAATGGCTTCCTTATTTAGAAAATAAGGAATTTAGACAAGATAAATGCTAAGAGTCCTTCAAATCTCAATTTTTTGGATTGTATGATTTGCCAGATAAGCAAGACCACATTTATCTCTACATACTTGGGTTTGTAATTTTTCAAGTATTATCTGCTGAAGAAATCAGCTCCTCATCCTCACCAGAGAGATGGTTAACTGGAAAAGACTTGGTTGAAAATATGCTTTAAAAAGAAATAGAAAAAAAAAACACCCAGTGCAGCGCTCGATTATGCAGCTGCCTGCCTGGGCTGCCTCCCTGGACCCAACAAGCCTTCAGATTTAATGACTAGGGTTAGCTGGGGGCACTTCCTGCATGTTTAAGTATCAGCAAGCCTGACAGGCCACTGCTTCTTGAGGCATTGGGAACAATGCAAAATAGGCATCAGTTTAAAACATGGAACTAAAGCACTGGTTTTAAAAAATAAAAGCTGAGTAGTGTGTTTTTCAGGCAGTAGATGAGTCTTAACCAGATAGCTGACCCAATTTAAATAAATCTACTTTGGAAGCTCAGCTACACTGTCAAATTAAATTGCTAATTGCTTAACTACTTCACATTAATGGTATGCACCCAATTCAAGTACATTTTCATGCCAAAGCTATCATCAACTAAGTTGTGTCTAGACAAGTTATTAAGAACAGAATCATAGAAGTATATGGTGGGAGGAACATCAGAGGTCATATTCATTTTACAGATGAGAAAATTGAAATCTAAAGAGTCTTAGCTGCTTCACCATGGTCTAGTGTTCTTTATAGTATGTAAGTGCATTATGGTGCATAAGTGTGTATTTCCGCAGATATATTCAGAAAATTACAGACTTTGGAGTAAGAGGTATTAATGTAAAAAATCAAAAACACTCCTCCCTTGGCCGGGCGCAGTGGCTCACGCCTGTAATCCTAGCACTTGGAAGGCCAAGGTGGGTGGATTGCCTGAGTTCATATGTTCCAGACCAGCCTGAGCCAGACTGAGATCTCGTCTCTAAAAAAATAGCCAGGTGTTGTGGCAGACACCTGTAGTCCCAGCTTCAAGGAGGCTGAGACAGGAGAATTGCTTGAGCCCAAGAGTTTGAGGTTGCTGTGAGCGATGATGCCACAGTACTTACCAAGGGTGACAAAGAGAGACAGGGAGACTGTGTCTCAAAAAACAACAACAACAAGAACAACACTTCTCCCCTAACACATACATTTATACTTGTCAGCAACTTCTGGTTGTCCATAGCATAAAATCTATGCTACTTACCTTGGCACACAATCCTACGTGTGACCTGGCCTCTTCTAGCTCTGTGACAACACTCACTCCTATTCATCCCTATCCTGGACTTGACTGTAAAAGAGTGGTTCTCAACCTTCCTAATGCCTCCTAATGCCACAACTCTTTAATACAGTTCCTCATGTTGTGGTGACCCCCAACCATAAAATTATTTTCCTTGCTACTTCATAACTGTAATTTTGCTACTGTTATAAATCGTAATATAAATATCTGATATGCAGGATGTATTTTCACTGTTACAAAGGGGTCGTGACCCACAGGTTGAGAACCACTGGTCTAAAAGGACTCAAAGATCCTTGTCACCTAAAAAAGTGATGTCATCACTCACCTTGATGTCATTTTTCATGCTGTGGCTGCAGATCAAAATGCCCGCTTTGGGCTCGGCGCCTGTGGCTCAATCGGCTAAGGTGCCAGCCACGTATACCTAAGGTGGCGGGTTCGAATCCCTAGCCCGGGCCCGCCAAACAACAATGATGGCTGCAACCAAAAAATGGCCAGGTGTTGTGGCGGGTGCCTGTGATCCCAGCTACTTGGGAGGCGGAGGCAGGATACTCGCTTGAGCCCAGGAGTTGAAGGTTGCTATGAGCTGTGATGCCATCGCACTCTACCCAGAGGGATAGCTTGAGGTTCCGTCTCAAAAAAAAAAAAAAATGCCCGCTTTGCTCAACTTTTATTCCTTTCTCGTATACTCAGCTCTTTGGTCATTATTCCAATAAACCTTCTAGAGAGTTCCTTTCAGAACCAATCTCTCTGCTCTTTACTCTTAGTACTTTTACTGAAGTCCTGGTCATATTGTGCCTTGCAATTAGAGGTGATCTTCACATATGTCTTGTCTTTCCACCTGATGATAGGTTGGGAAGCAGCAAGACTCCTAGCATGAAGCATGGCATACGAAAGTACTCAATGAAATCTATATTTGATTGTGTTTGTATTTTAACGAGCATGTCCTGGCCAAAAAGTTTGCAATGGGGATCAAAGGTACTACTGGAGCTTGTCAACTGGCTATTTTCCTTCTAAGAAGATTCTCTCTTGAAGAAAAGTTTCTGAGCTGCAGAAACTTATTCTCTGAGCTGCACACTCCATGGCTGCCCACACAAGGGAAGTCATTTAATCTTGCCTCATTTCTACTTCTTGTTCTGTAAAATGAGGGAAACAAGATTTACCAACTATATTATCAAATAAGCCAACCTAGCTTATTAGATGGTTGATTTTTCTGTGGGAAGATGCAGGTTTGTGCATAGAAGGGATTTCTTAGAGGAGCAAAATTTACATAAAGCTTTGCTAAATAAAAGGATGACAGTTTCGGAAGTGGTGTAGTGTGAGTTTGGGTTTGTGTGTATTTAAACAAATGATAGATCACTATGTTTTAACCACTGCATAATTTCTAAATAACTTTAATATAAAGTAGATTTTACTATAGACCTACATTTTATTGTCTCTTAAAAAGAAAAGTAAGACTCAGAAAGATTAAGTAAGTAGTCTAAACCTGCAAAGCTAGGAAGTGGTAGGACTGTGTTTTAAATTCAGATCTTTTGATTTCAAATTCAGTGCTTTTCCTGTGACTTCACTATGCCTCTTAAGAAAAATAGAGCTAGTGGCAGAATGAGGCAAAAATCTATATGACAACTGGCTTGGGATTTATAGGGGACTTTTCAGCCCTTTTCAGATACACAGGTCAATAACACTATAGGCAAGTCTTTGTTCTATTTTGAGGTCCCATTACATAGCACTAGGTTCACTGAAAAGATAGATGTCAACAGATGTGTCTTTTTTATCTGTACTAAAGACTCCAAAGGATACTTGAGCTTTGCATTCAAGAAGTTAGCAATATAGCTTTTTGTAATAGCTTTACTGAGATATAATTCACCTACCATACAATTATCCCATTTAAAGTGTACAATTCAACAGTTTATAGTATATTTGTCAGTTGATGAACATTTAGGTTGCTTCCGCTTTTTGACTACTATGGACAACAAAGCTATAAACATTCATGTCCATGTTTTCTTGTTAACATATATTTAAATTTTTCTCCTGGGCACATATGCAGAAGTGATATTTCTGGGTCACATAGTTTCATATATAACTTTCTGAAGACTAATAATGGACCTAAAAGCTTTGAAGTATCTGGAGATGACAGTTTCAGAAAGACTATTTTCTTCTTCTCCTCTGTACTAGGGCAGGAAACAAATTCACATCATGAGACTGCTAGATATTATTGAGATCTCCTAAATCTGGTTTGATGACTTTAGTTCTCCCCAACTATGAGGATCCAACATGTTTCTAATTCTCAAGGATACATCCTATAACAAGCTATGTGAGCTGTGCCTGCAGAGATACCCTATAGAAGGGAAGGGAAAGTTCATTCCAGAGGATAAATTAATAGCATGTGAGGATTCAGCACTTAGATTCCTTAAGGAAGGGAAAGAAGAAGACCCCTTTCCTTTTTTATAGGCAGACCACATAGACAACATCAGAAACTCTAGTCAAACAAAGTCAATCCAGTATTTCTGGCTCACCTAAAGTCCAAATTAAAAGAATCAAATTGCCTACCTGAGGGACTGGATGGAAATTTTTAGTATGTTTAAGTGACCAACAGAGACCATGAAAATGTGTATTACAGTTACCTTTTTATTTTGCTTTATACGTTTCCCTATTCCATCTTCAGTTAGTTAAAAAATACAATTGATTATAGTCACTAAAATAGTGGCATATGTCCTCATCTTGAGAGATATGTTAGTGAGCATATAATGCACCTACAAAGACATAAATATACCTGCCATAAATAGAGAAATAAACTTCAGGATAAAAAAAATTCAAATGGTATTTGTTCCATAATCTTTATACACTAGTCATCATGGTAGAGGTTGGAAATTTTCCCTCACTTTATCTATTCAGTGATTCTATGTGGTAAAGGAAATTATTCCTATTTTATAAATAAATACATGAGGTTCATAAATATTAAATAATTTGTTCTAGGTCACAGAAGTAGTAGGGGACAGAGCTAGATTTCAACTATGGCCCTCTGATTTCCAAATCTGGCGAAGGTTCAAGAAAGGGGTATTCAAGACGAATATTAGAAACTCCTCATCAGTGAAATGTGCTACCTTGTGTGGTAGAGTTCTTCATTAATAGAGGTATTAATAGAAGTATTCAAGAATACATAGGACAACCTCTTGTGAGTGATATCACAGAGAGAGCTTAAGCATACACTAGAACTTGGATAACATGACACTCCACTATATTCTCACGATATGCAAGTGAATATGTAGGTCAGCTCTAAGGATTCGTTGGTGGAAAGTATCATACAGAGGATTTAATCATGCAAGGTTTTAATAAAATGTCCCCTTTCCTATCAAAAACTAACATCTAAATATTTAGAAGACATAAAAAGAAATGTATAAATTAAAGTTCCATTTACTCATGTATTCAATATGTATTCGGAGAATACTATGTGCCAGGCATTACTCTAGATGCTTCAAGGTACATTTTAGAGGCTCAGCACCCATAGCACAGTGGTTACAGTGCCAGCCTCTTACACCAAGGCTGCTGGGTTCGAACCCAGCCTGGACCAACCAAACAACAATGACAACTGCAACAAAAAATAACCAGGCATTATGGCAGACACCTGTAGTCACAGTACTTGGGTAGGCTGAGGCAAGAGAATTGTTTAAGCCCAAGAGTTTGAGGTTGTTGTGATCTGTGACACCTCAGCACTCTACCCAGGGAAACAGTGAGACTCTGTCTTAAAAAAAAAAAAAATGTTACATTTTAGAACAAGACAGAATGGGTGGTGCCTGCAGCTCAAAGGAGTAGGACACCAACCCCATATGCTGGAGGTGGCGGGTTCAAACCCAGGCCCAGCCCCCCCCCCCAAAAAAAGAAAAATAGAACAAGACAGAAAAGGTTTCTGTTAATCATGTGGCTTATTATCTAGTAGTGAAAAAAGAGTAATAAATAATATAAAAATAAATGTGCATGTGAGTATATGTATACAGTACATCTATATAGTAAGTTAGATGACAATAAGTATAACAAAGAAAAATAAAGCAAAATCAGAGGATAATAAATGACTGGGATCTACTTTAAATTAAAGAGATAATATTTGGGCTAAAGCAAGGATGACACTAAGAAGTAGGCCATGTGACAATATAGGAAATGACTGTCCTAAGGCAGAGGAACTAGCACAAAAACCTTTAGAAAGGAAGAAGTCTAGGCTTCTTTAAGAACATGAAGGAGGGGCGGCACCTGTGGCTCAGTGAGTAGGGCACCAGCCCCATACACTGAGGGTGGCAGGTTCAAACCCGGCCCCAACCAAACTGCAACAAAAAATAGCTAGGCACTGTGGTGGGCACTTGTAGTCCCAGCTACTCGGGAGGCTGAGGCAAGAGAATCACCTGAGCCCAATGTCTGGAGGAAGCTGTGAGCTGTGACACTATAGCACTCTACAGAGGGCAACAAAGTGAGACACTGTCTCTAAAAAAGAAAAAAAAAAAGGTGGCGTCTGTGTCTCAAAAGAGTTGGGCACTAACCCCATATGCCGGAGGTGGCGGATTCAAACCTGGCCCCAGCCAAAAACTGCCAAAAAAAGAAAGAAAAGAAAGGAAAATGAAGGTGCCCAATGAGGCTGGAGCACAGTATGAAAAGGAAAAATTAGCAGAAAATAAGGACACAGGGAATCCTACGTCAGAGCACATGAAACCTTGCAAGCCCTGGTAAGGTTCAATTCATTCTGAAGGAGAAAGGAAGCAAATTGGAGTTCTAGATAGAGGAATGGCATGGTTATGACTTGCAATTTATGACAGATCACTCTACTATGTAGAGAATAGATTGTTTGGTATCTGTTGGGGGCAAGTAAAGAAGCATGGAAAAACGTTGTGGTACTATTTCCAAAGTGCAGGGGAGATCATGGTTGTTTAGATCAGGGTTAGGGCAGTGAATTGAAGAAAAGTAGTTGCATTCACATATTAGGGAGGTATTCCTCAGAATATGTGGTGATAGATTAGATTAAAAGGGTGAAGAAAACATAAGAATATAAAATAATTGTGCTGGCTTGACAGCTAAGTGAGTATTCCACATTTACAGAGATGAGGAAACCAGGAGAAGGAAAATATTGAAGGTTAGCAAGGGTGAATCAAGAGATAAATTATGGCTATATCAAATTCAAGATACTGGGCTGGTTATGGATGTACTGCCTTTTAGTTCCAAATTGACTATTATTTCTTGTTCTGTGAATATGGGCGTAGGCCCTTTATTTTTCCTCTCAGCTGGCATGATGTTAAGTTTGGTCATAAAGAGTGCTGGGTAGACATTACTGGAAAGAGGAATTTTGCTTCCTGATTCCTGTGTGCTTTCTTGGCAGGCTACTGCAATATAGGTAGCTTCTGCTTCAACAACTTCCCAGGCATCTCCCAAATCTTCCCACTTCCCACAATGCAGAATGGTTTACCAGCACTAAACTCCTATTGCGGTCACACCTTTGGTATCTAGTTCCTACAGTGTATTAAGAACATCACCCTATGGTTGTCTTGCTGAGTATTTGGTTCCATTGGGGTGATTAAAGTGACAACCTAGGGAAAAACTTTGTGAGGTGAGAGAAAAATAATAGGAAAGGAAGCTGATATGTGTAACTATTATATTAGAATATAACTTTATTCCTTTGAATTTGGTCTCAAGAAATTCCAATAAAGGGTTTGAGATATTTTGAATAGGTAAACAATGTTTCCTTGACTATGATCCTATGAAAACAGTGCTGTGATATACAATTTACAAAAGACTGGTAGGCTAATAGGAATGACTGGGAGAAAGAAATTTCTTTGCACTTCTAAATGACATACATGGCTGCTGTACATGCAGCCCATGTATGTGTCAGTATAGTAGGCCTAGTTCCTTATGTTGATCACCTCTATATGCTGACCAGTTTGTTATAGTACCTTGGGTGCTCAACTCACAGAGGTTCTACCTTGTGTAGCCTGCAATATCTGGATGTGATTGTGCCCGCCTTTATTGTGTTTCACACCTGATGGTATTTCCTTAGGAATGGTTCAGAAAGGACATGGACATGTTTAGGGAAGCTGAGTAGGGGAAAGAATAGAGGCGAAGTGGTGAGGAATTCTGGAATTGAAGAAAATCTGGAAGGGAGGCTGGGATAAGCGGTAAAGAGAGAGCTGTGGGATGAGTTAGATGGTGCTTTCCACTGAATGACCCATTTAGGAAGAACTATAACCAGTTTTCATCTCCCAACCATAGCAACTTGCAACTGTTAAGGATCCTGCAAGCAAAGATTCTAAGTCTCAGAGGAATAGTGGGAGGGGAAGGATATATTATCTCTCAGATTTGAAATGTGTCATAAAAGAGAGGTCCTGGCTGAGAATGTAAATACAGACAAGTATTTCAATACATGGGTATGACTAGGAGTGAGGGTAGATAGGGACGACCAGGAGAGTCTAGGTTCCTAGGAGATAAGTCACCAGTGCTGGGCCAAGCTATAGTGGAAGCTGAGGCAAAAATAAAAGTGTGTGCCGACATATACATGTTGTGGGTGCCATTTAAATTTTTTTTCCCAAAATAGTGATTCAAAGAAAATTGACTTTGAAGATACTAAGTATGGGCTTGTTTCCACTATGGCCAGGAAAGTGAAATTATTAAAAATTCTTGGATATAAATAAAATATCTAAACTTTAATGTTATAAGTTTTAGTACATTTACTTTTCCATTTTACAATAGTTTAATGTTCTGATAAAACACATTAAAATGTATAAATATATGTATACATACCACTATAAACACAGGGACGCAAATAAGGGGCCTCAGGCTTCACAACTCCCTTATGGCTTGGTGCAGCCCTGAATCCTATCTTTATTTAAAATGTCAATGCTTTATCATAGACATTTCAATTGATTTTGACTCTTTGAAATATTTCATTGAAACATAATTTGCATTGATTTCTGTGTTTCTTATATATTATTTCACTTTTGTGCCTGAGTTGAGTGAAGCACTCAGTTGTCTCCCTCAATCCCAGATCTATGAGTGAAGAAAGTGTTACAAGGAATAAGGAGGCCATCCCCTGGGACGGATGCTGCTGGATGGCCTGGTAAGGTGGGGATAGAGAGTTGACCAATGAGTTTAGCAACATGGAGGTCAGTGGTGACTTTGACAAGAACAGTTTCAGTGGAACTCTGTGGGTAAAATCCTGAATAGAGTAACTTCAAGAAAGTGTTAAAATGTACATACCGGGCTTTAATGTATGGGGGTGACTAAGTGATGACATGGAGAGACTAATGCCACTGAAAATTTTTAATTACCTACATTTCCTGCGAAGAAGAAGGCATGCCATACCAGGCTAGGTCAGGAGGCAAAAGCTGGACTGAAGGGAAATCATGCCCAGAGCCTTTATCATACTTTCCAGGAAACAGCTTATGGTGGTTGATTTAACAATGCTGGCAGGATCTGTGCTATAGGGATGGTCTCTCGTTGCCTGGAATCTGACCCTGCATAATGTAGGGAAGTAGAAATATTGGCTTAGTCTTTGAGACTTACACAAAGGAGGTAGTTGAAGGTACAGACTCAGGATTAGTCAAAAGGTTTCTAATATGATTTTTGCACTCCATGAAAGCTGGATCAGAGGGAAGATGTAAACAATTTTAGCCATCAGTTTGGCCCTGTGATTAATAGATGCCAAATAGAGAAATACAAAAGTCTAAGAAAACACATAACAAAGTCAGATTGGTCAGGAAGTACAGAAGGCAAACATGTTTTTACCTTTGTTTATTTGTTACCTGTTTCAGTCTGGCCTGATTTATTTTCAGACTAGTTAAATCATCTGTATTGCCTACAGCTTCCACAGATATTTGTGTTAAAATATATAAATGAAAACAACCACTGAATTGACATGTCTTTTGAAATGTTTAATGTAATGCTGCCTTTTCACAATACCAAGATGAAGAAAAAGGCACCCTTGAATTGAAGACAGAAATTTGATAACCATGAGATAAAGCATTACTTCCTCTTGACATTTTATAACACTTAATTTACCTTTAGAAATGTCAAATGGTCTTTTCTCCTTTATTTAGCATGTCCTCCCTGCTTTCATTCAAAATGACTCTTCTCTTGTCCTCCTAGAATTTCTCAACACAATGTAAAAGCTTAACCAAAAAGTGGGGAGGAGGCGGCAAATCATTGCCTTATAGAAAATATAACAGTATTTCTCAGGATATCTGAAATTAAGAGTGCTAAAACCTTTAGGCTTTGGATTCATAACCACCATAACTACCATAATTCCAATGTACTGTATTAATTTGAATCTTTCTAGTTCATGGAGCCCTTTAAAAATTTAACCCATAGGCACATGAAATGCTAAAACAGGAAGAGCCCTGAGAGATGATGCCCCCTCAACGTTTCCTGTAAACACTCACAGATCTCCAAATACAACCCAAAGGCTCAGGTGACTACATAGCCATTGTGTGTGTTTCAATTGTTATTTTTAGAAATAAAAACTGACTCTAAAACATTATTGCTTTATTTCCATTTAAAATATATCAAGTGGGCAGGCACACAGTGGTTAATCAGATAGATGAGCTTGTTCATAATGTGTCTCTATCACCATCAGCTGACTTCACCAATCAGGGTTTTAATCATTGCATCATAGACATTGTCTTATTTTTATCAAGTATCTTTGCTTATTTGAGATGCTACAATGAAAAACAGAAGCTGGGTAGTTTTTAAACAACAGTAATTTTCTCACAGTTCTGGAGGCTGTGAAACCCAAGATCAAAGTGTCAGCAGATTCCACATCTGCATGGGGCCCACATGCCCAGAGACAGTGTCCTCATATAGTAGGAGGCCCAAGCAAGCTCCCCGGAGCCTGTTTTATAAGGACATTAATTACTTCCCACTGGCCCCACCTTCAAACACTCTCCTACTGGAGATTAGGTTTCAGTCTATGAATCTCGGGGGGACATAAACATGCAGATAATAGCATCATATATGTTTAATTTTCAGCCTTAATATATCATGTTAGAGACATAAAACATAGGAAACACAGAGGCTGATATGTATCATGTGCCTGAAAAGCACATAACTGATAATAATTTTTCCAATTTGCCTTTGGTAATCTGTGATGTATCCCTCATCAACATTGTAATATAATATATGAACCTACTCTAAAATTTCAAAAGCCAGCCTTTAAAAGAGAGAAAGTAATGAACATAAAATGTGCCTATTAATTTGTTAGGAATAAAAATTATCTCTACCCAAAATATATCATTTGTGGAGATGTGGAGAAAATCTTTCCAACAAGTGGCTAAACTTCTCTCTCTCTCTCTCTCTCTCTATATATATATATATATTTAAAACTGATCCACATTATATAAATAAGCAAAATGACTGGTAAGTATAGAATGAAGACTTTTCAAACATCTATTTATTAATTAGCAGTCAAGATACTTTAAAATAATTTAAGTCATTGATCTAGCAAATTTTGAAACTGAGAGAAAACAAGAGACGCCTATGTTACTGCAGATGAGTTACTTTTTCCAGATGAAGGAGCTATTGTTAGCTCTCGTGACAATTTGGTAAAGTAATTGGCTATAGCACCCTTTCTATCATACATTATTTCAAGGTACACATGGTATGAATGCAATTGTTTAATTTATTATTGTAAGAAGAATTAAATAAAACTATTATGTTTGTAATCAAATGAGGAAACTGATCATTCTAATTTGGCAATTATAACATGCATTCAGTCCCTAATCCAAGCGTTTTTTTAAAGTTACCTATGAACAGAGGGGAACAAAGGCTAGGATATTATAATTTAGTTTATGCACCTCACTTTACATAAGGAGAAAAGGAATCTCAGATAGGGGAAGTGACTTGTCCAAAGTCACACAGCAACTTAGAGTAGAGACTAAGAATCGAGGTTTCCTGCCTTTCCAGGTCCCACTGCAACCTCCTGTAATCCAGAGGGTCTTTAAGGGATCTTATTCTGAGCATTCATTTTAAACAATGTTCTCTATAATAGCAATTTATAAATTTTCTAATCTGACTAATAGAATCAACTAATTCAGATACTAATAGCTCCTCTTAGTCCTAGTATCAGTACATGAGATGAAAGAAGGATGAGTGATGGGGGTTGGCAGATGAAAAAGAAGCTGATAGAAACAAGCTGTTAAAAAGGATAGTGTGGTTATCCAGCAAGAGTCCTCAATAAGGGCCCGGGGAAATGACAACATGAATGGAAAGGAGGGAAACTTTGGAAGGGAAGGTTGAACAGTTGACAGGACTTAGTAGGATTAGAAGGAAAGATCCTTACAAGGGTTCCATTTGTTCTCACCTAGATACCTAGTGTGCATGGATGTGTGTGTGAGAGAGCGAGTGAGAACGCATGCGGAAAGGGAGTGAGAGTTGAGGTCTAAACATCCAGGGAATGCTAATACTCAACATCATCACTTCCTTCTCAGGAGCTGGCAGCCTCAGAGTTCTATGAGATTTGGAAGACAAAATACAAAGCAAAGCGGGAGCAGATGGCAGTCATGAAGTTTTCAGTGGGTTCTCAGCAAACTGCCTTTGACGCCGCAGGCTGCTGAGAACATGGCTAACAGCTTCCTAGTCTGTAATACTTCCTGATTTCTTCATCCATCCTGACCTTTGCTCCATTTCAAAGGCTATGTGAGCATAAAATTCCTGGGATTATACCCCCTGCTGAAATACCTAGAGTGGTTTCTACATTTCTTGCCAAACCCTTATAGACGTAGACCTTTGCTACTGAAAGTGTGGTTCGTGGGTCAGCAGCATGAACATCACATCAGAGCTATGAGAAACACAGAATCTCAAGCCCCACCCCAGACCTACTGAATTGGAATCTGTATTTTAATAGGATCTTCAGATGATTCACATATAGATTCAAAGTTCACAGTGTCACTATAGCACAACTAGAGGGGTAGGAAGAGTTTCAGTGTATTGATGGGGGAAGAGAAGACAAGTAAGAAAATAAAGACAAGAGATAGACATCACTGTTTTTAATTATTTATCTGTAAAGTAAAAAAGGTCAGTTTTAGAAATCATCTCACTCTCTTATGGTTTGTGACTCTAAAACAAATCACATCACAGTGGCTATTATGTAAGTGTTATTTCCTAAAGTATCTGTGTCCTCTTCTTTTATTGGACAGTGGCGACTGTACACTTAAAATGTGGCTAGTTCATACTGAGATGTGCTATAGGTATAAATTCCACAATGTTTTTAAAAATGTAAAAGTAACAAAATAATGCAATGTATCACATTATTTGTTTTATATTTATCACGTGAAATAACAATATGTTGGGTAATTGGGTTAAACAATATTTTTTTTAATTTCTTTCTTAGTTAAATTATAACTGTATACATTAATGCATTTATGGGGTACAATGTACTGGGTTTATATATAATTTGAAATACTTACATCAAACTGGTTAACATAACTTTCACCACACTTTCTTAATTATTGTGTTAAGACCTTTATATTCTACACTTAGATTTAACATGTACCCTTGTAAAATGCACCATAGGTGTGGTCTAACCAATTACCCTCCCTCCACCTATCCTCCCCCTCCTCTTCCCTCCCCCTCCTCTTTCCCCTTCATCTTGGGCTGTAGTTGGGTTATAGCTTTCAAATGGATGTGTAGGTGCTTCTGTATTGGTTTCATAGCAGAGCTGAGTGCATTGGATACTTTTTCTTCCATTCTTGAGATACTTTGCTAAGAAGAATATGTTCCAGCTATGTTCCTGTTAAGTTAAACCAGGTGTTTTTAACCCTCTGCTTATGGTGAAGTATTCTGCCATAGTAACAAAAGCTCAGTCTACATATGACACATGGGCTGACCTATTTAATGGCAATCTGTCTTTGACATGAACTTAGCCAATAACAATGAGTTAGCCCACTGATGTATTAATTCATTCAAACAAATGTTTGAAACTTGCTGTGTACCAGGATTAAACCCTCATGCCTCTAGATGATCCTGAATTTTCATACCTTTTGTTTTTAGAATTATACTACTTCTAAAATTGTTGAAAATGTATGTGTTTCTGTATTATTCTTATCTACAGTTACTTCATGCAAATATATTTTATTGTTATGCCTCTCATTTATATGGATTGACTGAAAGGAGAAAAGATGAAATGGGTTGGGTAGCGCTGTAAATCTTCTATTCTTCTCATAGCCTTTTCTTAAGGGCAAGTCAGAGCTTGGTGGAGGGTATTTAAATGAACTGCATGATCAATATAAAAGTCTCAGTGTTTCCCCTTTTCTCACTCTCCCCTTAAAAAATGAGACAGCTGAAGTTTGATCTCCACCTTTGACATATAGTAATTTAAACATCAAAGAGGGATTTTAGTAATGGGTTTCACACTTTTGAAGGGGGAAAAAAAAGATTTCCCACAGCTTTGTTGGCAACAGATAAAAGCATTGAATCAAAATAACCTAGATAAAGTGCCTGAGGAACTCATCTATAATGTCTAAGATTTTTGCTCAAAATAAGACTTCAGTAGGTCAACTTATTTTTGTAGAGAAACAATACCTAATTCATCTACTAAATTGACCAACAATAAACCTGCATTTAGATTTTCAAACTTCCCCCAAAGCCCAATGATGGCTGCAGTCATATCTGCTCATCCCCTGGGTCTGCATGCCAAATTGCTCTGTGGATAAAGCTTGCTCTGTTCTCTTATGTGTCATGTTCAGCTGTCATGTGGTAACCTCCTCAAAGCTTTAATCTATTGCCTGGCTTCAGGAAGGAGACATAGATATTTTTGTCAGCTACTGATTGCCAACTTAGGAATCAATAAGCAGAAACCTTTATATTCTGACTCACTCTTCCTCTGCAGGTTAATACATACACACAAGATGCATTTGTACATATCTAAGACATGTATGTAATGTAGAGAGTGTCTCAGAGAGGATAGATGAGGATGGTTTGGGGTGGACATTTAATAAAGTATGTCAAGAATGGAAAAAATACTCAATGTACTCAATACTAATATGAAAGCAATATATAAACAATGACATGCTCATATGAATGATAAAACACAAAAATAGTCTAACAAGGGGGAGGGATGAGGAGAGAGAGGGGAGCGGAGGGTGATTGGATGGAGGAAGGAGGTTATTTGGTGGAATCTTACCTAAAGTGCACAATGCAAGAGTATTCATCACACTCCTTGGGAGAGGGGCTCTTCTACAACTTGAACTTTACCTTGGAAGTGAGAACTTTGTAACATAACAATTTGTACTCTCATATTAATTTGAAATGAAAAAAAATAAAATTGGGAGATTTCATATAAGAAATAAAAAAGTTAAAAATCAGAAACACCACTTCTATTGCAACTAATCTGTTGGAATCAATCAATATCACCCTCAATCAGATTATTATAAATGCTTCTTAACTGATCTCCCTGATTCAATCATTCCCTCCTGTAGTTAAGTCTCCCTCAGAGTAAAACCCAAGATCCCTATATTGACCTACCTGGCCCTATATGATCTGTTCTGGAACCTTAGTTCTTAATACGCTTCCTCACTCACTCTTTTGTTCCTCTCTCCAAGTCTTAGTCTCCTTCTGTCCCACAAACATGCTAAACATACTCATGCACACTCCTTCTGCTTGGAATTGTCCTCCTGATAGCCACATGATCTAATCCCTCACCTCTTTCAAGTCTCTGGTCAAATTGGCACCTAATTAGTGAGTCTTTCCCTCACTAATTCACTAACTCACTAAATGCTGAGGCCTTTCTATGTAAAATAACAACACTGACATAACACTCCCTATCCCCTTTTTCATTATATCATTTTCCAAAGGACTTACCACTACTCAACACACTGTATTTTTTTATTTTTACTTTGTACAAATTCATGGGGGTACATATGCAATTTTGTTGGGCTTCTAGGGTTGATACAATATATTTACTTGTTCATTTATTTATTATATTTTTCTCTGTGCAGGGAATATAAACCCCATGCAGACAGAGATGATTTTTTTCTCTTGATATATCTCTGACACCTAGAATACAGAAGCTACTCACCAAATATTTGTTGAATTAATGTGAATAAATAGATAATATATAAAGACTTGATTAAACACAAGAGATTAACATTGGAAAATATAATAAGCCTTAACTACAGGCCCTGGATATGATGAAAGATATAAGTAACTAAACTGTGGTCATTATAGTAGGGCAGATGTATTGGGGAGGTCTCAGAAACTAGGCCAACCTGCAAGGCAAGCTACCTTGAAATTTATTCATAGAATCATCGGTAATCAAATTGAGATACAGAAGTCAAGGCAGAGGTCACAGACTGAAAGATCTAAAATAACATGATAAATCAGAGGGCTAAAGAAGAGATAATAAAATGAATTTGGTAAATGAAATAGTGAAGTGCATGGCATGAGGTGCTTGGCTTACAGGGAATTAAGCCAGGTAGTTCAAGGTACTTTGAATTCAGTGGCCAGAAAAGAATAGGCAAGGTATCAATCCCATATTGATGGGCCAGAAGATAGAGTACAAAAATTAGACAAAGAAAAAGATCTCAGCCAGAAGGAGAACTAAAAATAAAGGCAGAATTTGGCAACTGGGTCTCACTAGGGAAAGGCTTTACTCATTAGAGAACTGGCACATGGAGAGACCAATACCAAATTTTCAGTATTCAATGGCAGTGGAGATGTCTACACAACTAAGTATCGTAAGACTCCTATTCCTAAGTGAGAGGCTATCTGTACTCTGGCCATACCTCAATCTGTTCAGACAATGTAGGCAAGCCTGCTTCCCAAGTAGTACCCAGATTTTTTACTTTATGTAGAAAGTATAAGCCACATGTGACAGTTCTCTCATATTGACATCATTCCCTATGCTAATATCCTCATTGTATGCATAATTATGTATCTTTCCTTTTTCCCTATTGCAAAGGAAAAAGTAACCGTACTTTATCAAAAGATAATGCTTCTGTTTGCTGTGTTTCCCCTTTACAAAGACTTTCTCTTTCACTTACCCTTTATGCGATAGGTAGAATTCTAAATTGGCCCGCAAGACTCCTACTCATCTGATGTACATTCCCTGCATAATTCTAACCTCTGAGTATGGGTAAGACCTATGAATGTGGTAAATATTGAAAGTCACTCCCAGCGGCAGAGCCAAGATGGCGGACTGCAGCCAGCTTTTTACAGAAGCTCCCATCCAGAAGAAGGCTTAAAGGACAGAAGTTTAACAAGGGAGCTGATGGTTTGGAGCAGAGCCAAGAGAGAAGATTGAAGAGCAAACTTCAACCTTCCTGAGGTGAGCTGTGACCCCAAGAATACAATCAAAGTGTACAAAATCAAGCACCAAGCAGACGGGAGTCCCCTCTCCCACAAAAAGGGCTCACAGTTTACTCCATGCAAACAAGTGAGCAGAGTTCAAACTTCCTTCCATTCTATCTCACGGGAGAGAACCCCTAAAAACTGAACCTCCTACCCCTGCTAGTGTGCCATGGCACCCTCCTGCCAGGCATAAAACTGTAAAACTGTATGAAACTGTATATATTCCCCACCTGCAACTTTGAACTCCAAGGATTCCCCCTGCCTCACCCTCAGGTCTGGAGCTTTGTTACCTATGGAGTCCAGATTCTTAGGCATCTCCATGAGAGAAGTGGAGGGGAAAAGGGCTGGGGCTGCTCTGTGCTGACTATGGCACAGGAATGAGGAGAAGAAAGTTGACTTGGAGGAAGCCATATAGCAACAGTGGCATCCTGAGCTGCAAACTGGCGCCATTCCAAATAGGCAAGCCCCATCTCTCTGGGCAATCAGAGGTTCCAGACAGGAGCCACAGGTGGAATGGACTTGGTAACTTTCATAAGTAAGCACTGGCCATTAGCACCAGCCCTCAGGGAAGTATAGCTGAGACAAAGGCTGTAGGTGGACAGAGGCTAGAATTGACACCTGAATGTAAACTCTAATACCTTGCTGCTCAGAGCTGAGTTCCTCACCAGCTCTAGCAGCCTCTGACTTGTAGAAGAATTTAGACAGGAGAGAAGGTGTGAGGCTGGAATGGCAAGAACTTCCAAAGCCTAAATTCTTCCCCAGCCCAACTGGACTCAAATTTCCCAACGAGCACCTCACCCTCAGGTGAATGCTGAGATAAAGGCAGTGAGCGGGAAGAAGTGGGGAATGACACCTGAGTATAAACTCTAATTGCTGCCCAGGGTTGAGTTACTCATCAGCTCTAGTAGCCTCTGACTTGCAGAGGCATCTAGTCAGGACAGAAGGTGAGGGGCTGGAATTGAGAGAACTTCCATAGCCTAATTTAAACACGTAAGGCCCCCCCTGTCGGATGCAGATTTCTGAGTGATTTTGGCAGTCATAAACCCCAGGAGCAGTTGCCTACTGGAGTGAATAGAGTCACAGACCTGGGGGATTTTGAGTGACTAGGTGCAAGGTGGGGAAGGAGTTATTAACCTTCCCAGACTAACCCATCTGCTAGGTGGGTCCCTTTGCCCTCATGGAGCACTGGAGCAAGTTATATCTGAGCTGCAAGAACCCTCTTATCTAGGTGCTGGAGACATTTAAATTCTTCCACCTGAAACTAGTGCTGACTGGGAAAACTGATTTGGACCCCTTAAACTGGGAAGACCACCCAGGGACTATTCAAAGGGGCACCCTGGGTGTATGGTGAGGGAAGGTTTGATTTTCCTTGCCCAATTGTTGTTTGTGGGGGGTGGGATGACTTAATTGCTGGTATTTCTCAACAGCAATGTAACTGAGAAATTTCTCATCCAAGAGTAACTGAATCACTAAGGTAGGACAGAGATCAGCTGAAAATAAGACAGAGCCACTTAGCCCCATCAAACCAAGCAGGTCCCCAGTCTCTCAGGCCGTAACACCATACAGGTCCTTGACAAACCTCAAGGGGAAAAGCCAAATGGGGTAAAACAATCATGGGGCAGAATCAGCGAAAAAGCTCTGGTAATATGAATAACCAGATTAGGTCACCCCCCCCAAGAAAGGATGTGGCAGATGAAACTGAAGATCCCCTATGTAAACACATAGCTGAGATATCAGAAATCAAAATCAGAATTTGGATTGCAAATAAGATTGATAGAGTAGAGGCAAAGATAGAAATACAAATTCAAGGAGCATTCCAAAAGTTCACTCAAGAATTCAACGAATTCAAAGACAAAACCACCAAAGATTTTGAAACGTTAAGACAAGAGATTGCAGCCCTCAAAGATCTAAAAATTATGGTATAATCTCTTGGTAACAGAGTGCAGGAAACAGAAGAAAGGATCTCAGATGTAGAAGACAAAGCTCTGAATATGTCCAGACGTCCAAAGAGAATCAGAAATGGAAAGCAAAAATGGACCATTCTCTCAGAGAGCTCTGGAATAATTCGAAGAAAACTAATATTGACCTTATAGGAATCCCTGAAGGCGACGAAGTTGCTTTGCAAAACAAAGAGGCTCTTCTGTATGAAATTATGAATGAGAATTTCCCGGATACGTCAAGAGATCCTGAAATCCAGATTGCAGACAACTTCAGAACCCTAGCACAACTCAACCCAAATAAGACATCCCCCAAACACATCATAATTAACTTCACTAAAGTTAATATGAAAGAGAAAATCTTGAAAGCAGCAAGATGTAAGAAAACCATAACCTACAAGGGGAAGAATATTAGAATAACTGTAGACCTCTCTGCCAAAACCTTTCAGGCAAGAAGAGGGTAGTCATCAACATTTAATCTCTTAAAACAAAATAACTTTCAGCCCAGGATCCTGTATCCAGCTAAACTGAGTTTCATTTATGATGGAGAAATTAAATACTTTAATGACATTCACATGTTGAAGAAATTTGCCATAACCAAACCAGCTCTCCAGGATATTCTCAGACCTATTCTCCATAATAACCAGTGCAATTTTCAACCACAAAAGTAAACTAACTCAGAAACTATTGATCAAACTCCAACTTCTACACTGGCAAAAGGATTAAAAACGTCCACTGGATTTTTGAATAACTTGATACCTAACATTTTATCAGGCTTGTCAATAATTTTAATCAATGTGAATGGTTTAAATTGTCCTCTAAAGAGGCACAGATTGGCTGACTGGATACAGAAACTCAGACTAGACATCTATTGTATATAAGAATCTCATCTTACCTTAAAAGATAAATATAGACTCAGGGTGAAGGGATGGTCATCTATATATCAGGCTAATGGAAAGCAGAAAAAAGCAGGAATTGCAATTTTATTCACAGATACAATAGGTTTTAAACCAACAAAAGTAACCAAAGATAAAGATGGCCACTTTATAATTGTTAAGGGCAATACTCAATATGATGAAATCTCAATTATCAACATCTATGCACCCAACCGGAATGCACCTCAATTTATAGAAGAAACTCTAACTGGCATGAGCAACTTGATGACCCCCAGCTCCATCATAGTCAGAGATTTTAACACTCCTTTGGCAGTGTTGGATAGATCCTCCAATAAGAAGCTTAGCAAAGAAATCTTAGATTTAAATTTAACTA
>CAUYQV010175291.1:0-11639 GCA_963574575.1 Galagoides demidoff
TAAAACTTCTTAGTGAATATTTTGTAAATAAAGGTATATTTGGCTATAATTCCCCACTTTCCCTGTGTATGGCAACTTCATGGGCAATTTTTGGGACAAAGGCATTTAGCAGACTGTTTTCTAAGGATGGTATTAGATAAACGTTAAAAAACTTACACTGGGCTCGGCGCCTGTGGCTCAATCGGCTAAGGCGCCAGCCACGGGCCCGCCAAACAACAATGATGGCTGCAACCAAAAAATGGCCGGGCGTTGTGGCGGGCGCCTGTGGTCCCAGCTACTTGGGAGGTGGAGGCAGGAGATGCACTTGAGCCCAGGAGTTGGAGGTTGCTATGACCTGTGATGCCATGGCACTCTACCCAGGGGGATAGCTTGAGGCTCCGTCTCAAAAAAAAAAAAAAAGGAGAATAGCTGGCATTGAGGCAGGGGCCAACAGTCCCAGCTACTTGGGAGGCTGAGGCAAGAAAATCACTTAAGCCCAAGAGTTGGAAGTTGCTGTGAGCTATGACACCACGAAATTCTACCGAAGGTGTCAAAGTAAGACTCTGTCTCAAAAAAATAGAAAGAAAGAAATTGCCACAGTCACCCCAACCTTCATCATACAGCACCCTCCTCAGTCAGCAGCCATGAGCATTAAGGCAAGACCCTCCACCAGCAAGAAAAGACTCAGATGTCCACTGATCATTAGCATTTTTCAGCAATAAAGCATGTTTAAAATTAAGATATCTGTGTGTTGTTTTTAGACATGATGTTATTTCACACCTAATAAACTACAGGATAGTGTGAACATCATTCCTGTATCAAGGTCCAACAATTAAGTTTGTGAACTCATCCCAGAAAAAGTGCTTTGAGGTGTGGACCAGGGACTGGCCTCAGTGTGTAGCTTCTCAAGGAGAGGACTTAGAAGGTGCCCATAGTGACATTCAGCAATAGGTAGGCAACACTTTGTCTAGGATGAATTCTTGAACCTAATCGTCCGACCTCATATGATGACTAATAATATGAATTTGGACTTTTGCCCACCACTGAGCACCTGCTACCAGTCCTTTGGCTTCGAAGAGTTTAATACTTGAGGAGGTAACTCGGAAAGACATAAAAGCAATCCCTAACAATTCCAGGCACAACTGCAGATTCAAATAATCAGTGCGAAAGTCACCAGGTAAAGAAGGCGTCTAAAAAGGAATAGCATTTGGAAAGGAATGGGGTAAGCGATTCCAGTGGTGGGGTGTGCAGGAAGCAAAGGAAGTCAGTGATCTTAGCTTCCCAGGGAGCAAGTGCACAGCGGCCGGACGGGAGAGGAGCTTCACATAATATTCCTGCCCTTGAGATGAACGGAGCAGATCAAGACCCAAGATTATTGTTGGCTGAGTCTTTGCCATTCAAAAAACAACGTACACATTTGAATTAAAGCTTTGCAAACAATGATCGGGCTCTGTCAGCCAGATGTACCCTACGGGAGGTGAGGAAAAAAACAGAAACCCCTCTTCATCTCATGCAGGGAAGATATGTATTTTTATGCCAAACAGAGCCCCCCAAATCATGTAACAAGCCAAGCTCTCCGTGGTTGGTGTGATGGATTTGCCAGGCAGGGGAGAGCAAAGGGGCTCTTTCTTTCTCTGTACAACAAAGGAGAATGGTTTGGCCCCAAGCTGAAGCAGGCAGGGGATATGGATTTAAAGGAGATTTAAGGAAACAGGGAGGGATGTTAACTCTGCCCCACCTTGTGGAGATCTTCTCCGGACTTGACACGCCCAGAGCATTTTTACACAGTGTCCAGGCCTCTCCCAGACAAGTCTGATGCATAAGGTTTTTCTTTTCCTAGTGAATCTGGACAGAGCTGCCCCTGCTGCAGCCTGGACTACCCAGGCCTCCACAGGTGGGCTGACCAGGCATAGGCCGGGATGACCAACTATTCACCAAGAACTCTCAAAGAAATGGCCGCTGAAAAACTGCCCCCTGCTGTGTTGTTCAGCATCTGTAACTCTGAGAGCACAACCGAATTCTCCTGGGCAGGGCACAGTAGCTCACACCTGTAATCTCGAGTTTGGGAGGTCCAGACCAGCCTGATCAAAAGTAAGACCCTATCTCTACTAAAAAGAGAAAAACCAAGGCTGGGTGTGGTGGCTCACACCTGTAATCCCAGAATTTAAGAGACTGAGGCAGGTGGATTGAGTGAGCTCACAGGTTCGAGACCAGCCTGAGCCAGAGTGAGACCTTGTCTCTAAAAATAACCAGGCATTATGGCGGGCACCTGTCCCCGGGAGGCTGAGGCAAGAGGATCACTTGAACCCAGGAGTTTGAGGTTGCTATGAGCTATGACGCCACAGCACTCTAGCAAGGGTGACAAAGTGAGACTCTGTCTCAAAAAAAAAAAGTAAAACTAGACCCCTGTTGTGGTGGGCACCTGTAGTCCCAGCTACTTAGGAGGCTGAGGCAAGAGGATCATTTGAGCCCAAGAGTTTGAGGTTGCTGTGAGCTATGATGTCATGATACTCACCCAGGAGAAGCAATAGTGAGACCTTGTATTAAAACAAACAAACAAACAAAAAACCGAATTATCCTATCTCATGACGGAAATTCCATGGTGCAAGAGAAGAGGGCTGTCCTCAAGACAGAGAGCCAGATCCAGCTTTGTAGAAAGTACAAAGCTGGGCCAGACACTGTCATGTCAAAGAAAAGAGAATACCCTGGAGGGGGAGAACTAATCCCCCTAACTATGCAACTTTCTAGAGTACATTTCCTAATCCACCATTTGAACTCAAAAGCTACAAAGAGATGTTGAGTGTTTAAGTCTATGAAGCACAAAGCCAGGGGGCTGGCAGAGAAAACGGGTAGAAACTTAAAGCTTCACTTTGGAGAATGAGTAGGATGGGCCTTCCAGGCCGACTGATACGGCCAATTAAGAAGGTTTTAACAAAAATGTTCTTACATGCACAGGTGAGTGCCCGTGAAAGAAAATTACCTTCTTAGGTTCCCCAAATGCAGAGGAAATTTTAAAGCCAAGAACACAGAAAAAAAAAAAAAAGAATGAGCCGAAATTGTAACTTCTGTAGGGGAAGAGTTTGAAAGAATAAGGATTTTGACAAAGGTAACTGGGGCAGAGCCTCTCAAACAGCAGCGTGCACAGGAATCAGCTGGGGATCCTGTGAAGGTAGAGATCCTGATTCTGTGGCTGGGACAGTGGAGAGTCTGTATTTCTAACAGCCACCAAGATGCTGCTGCTACAGTGACTGTTTCAGGTCCCACCCTTAGGATCTACACAGCATTGCATGGTGAAGTCAACATTCAGTCCTCAGCAAGGCTTTGAACCTGATGAAGAGACAGAGCTGAGAAGTGAAATTCCTGCATTAAACGGAGACCCTCCTAGAACTGCTTCCTCAGTTTCAATATGGACTGAAAAAAAATACCCACCATGGCCAGGAGCTGTGGCTCATGCCTGTTATCTTACCACTTTGGGAGGCTGAGGTGGGTGGATTGATTGAGCTCACGAGTTCAAGACCAGCCTGAGCAAAAGCAAGACCCCATCTCTACTAAAAACTGAGGCAAGAGGATTGCTTGAGCCCAAGAGTTGGGGGTTGCTGTGAGCTATGATGCCATGGGACTCTACCCGGGGCCACAGCTTGGGACTTTGTCTCAAAAAAAAAAAAAAAAAAAGAAAAGAAAAGGCTTGGCGCCTGTAGCTCAGCAGCTAGGGCACTAGCCACATACACTGGAGGTGGTGGGTTCGAATCCAGCCCAGGCCTGCCGAACAACAAAGACAACTACAACCAAAAAATAGCTGGGCTTGTAGCAGGCTCCTGTAGTCCTAGTTACTTGGGAGGCTGAGGCAAAAGAATCGCTTAAGCCTAAGAGTTGGAGGTTGCTGTGAGCTGTGACGCCACAGCATTGTATCCAGGGCGACATAGTGAGACTGTCTCAAAAAAAAAAAGGTGCTTACCCACCAGTACCAATGTGTTACAAGAAAGCTTTTTTGTTTTTAGCTGGACTCTGGGTGGGGAAATAAGGTCTCCCCTAAAAACTGAACTGTAGGCCTGTGTCTTGCATAAATAAGGGATTTAAATTTGCCTATTTGAACGAGGAACTCTTAAGTTCAGCAGTTAATACAAAAAACTGGTCTTAAGTCAGTTAGACCCATAGAGTCCCTGGCAGAAATAGGGGCAACAACATTAAAAGGATGTTGTTATAATCCCTGGCCACAGAAATTTTGCACATACACACACACAATTTCTATTAGAGCACAAATAAAAAATTACAGAATATTTAAGGAAATGATGCCAGGGAGTGCCCCAAAGAAGGGAGGAAAGCTCCCATCCTCGCCAGGTGGGTTCTAGGGTTTGCACAGGAAAGAATTCAAGAGTGAGTCAACCAGTGACAGTTTATAGAGATGAGATGGACAATACATTCCACTCCACAGGCAGAGCAGGGGTCTGTCCCAAGCAGAAGAGGGACACCTTATGGGGCAATGGTGATGATTTTTATTTTTTATTTTTATTTTTTTTGAGATAGAGTTTCAGTTTGTTGTCCTGGGTAGAGTGCTGTGGCATCACAGCTCACAGCAACCTTAAACTCTTGGGCTCAAGCGATCCTCTTTCCTCAGCCTCCAGAGTAGCTGAGACCACAGATGCCTGGCTATTTTTAGAGGCAAGGTCTGGCTCTGGCTCAGGCTGGTCTTGCTCTGGTCTCAGGTAATCCATCCACCTTGGCCTCCCAGAGTGCTAGGATTACAAGTGTGAGCCATCACGCCCAGCCCTACTGGCGATGTTTTTTAGATGTTCAAAAACCCAGTACATAACCAGCATTAGTCTTGTGGTCAGGCTGTAAGATTAATTTCTGCTGTCACTGAAAGAAAAGTACATGCAGTTTGTAGGGCTTAGTAATTCATCCATCCTCAGGTGGTCCAGGGCCAACAACTTGCTGGCAACTTCCTCATTCAGGGGGGGTTGGATCTGGTATTGCTCAAAATGCCTGCACTCTGGCTCTCTCCACCCTCCTTTTCTGCCTTATCCCTAAATTAGAAAAAAATCCACCCCGTCAAACATGGTGGGCACCTATAGTCTCAGCTACTCGGGAGGCTGAGGCAGAAGGATCCTTTCACCCAGGAGTTGGAGGTTGCTGTGAGCTGTGACACCACAGCACTCCAACCTGGGCAACAGAGTGAGACTCTGTCACTCCCTGCAAAAAAAAAAAAAAAAAAAAAAAGAAAAGAAAAAGAAAAAAAGAAAGAAAAGAAAGAAACAAACAAAAAAGAAAGGAAAATAAATACAAAAAGAAAAAGAAACAATCTACTTTTTGCAGGAATGAGCAGACAAACAGGAAAATTAGACTTGATAGAATGGCAATCTCAAAGAGGTTATAAAAGAAATATATTTGAAATGGATAAATACATATCCACAAAATGACAAGCCACCAAGGAAAGAACAAGACACTGTAAAAAGAGAAAAAAAAAAGATTCAAAAAAACTTTCTCAAAGTGAGTAAATCTTGTCATTGAGATTAAAATGCAGTGTACAGTATAATGACAGGTCAGCAAAACTGACAAGAGATTTTGGGGACTGGAAATAAATTACTGCGATCTCTGATTGTGAAATATACTTACAGATTATCTGTCACACAGCCAGAGTCTGAGATAAAAAAAAATACCGACAAAGTTAAGAGAAACGAAATCTGGGAAAGTAGGAAAGAAGAGTGAACATTGAATTGGAGTTTGAATCTTGGGAGAATGAAGATTCATTTTTGAAGACATGGACACAACCCCAGGCTGAACAAGAAAAAATCAAATTTACACCAAGATGCCCGATGGTGAAGCTTCATGGCATGTGCACGAACACACACAGGATTAAAAACCAAAACAACTTAAAATGGGCTAAAGGAAGAAGTGAGAGAGAGAAAAAGAAAAGACAGAGGAGGGAAAGAATAAGAAAGAAAAGACAGGATAGTGCCTGTGGCTCAAAGGAGTAGGGCACTGGCCCTATATGTCAGAGGTGGCAGGTTCAAACCCAGCCCCGGCCAAAAACTGGAAAAAAAAAAAAAAAAGAAAGAAAGAAAGAAATAAAAAAAGACAAATTATACAAAGAACAAACATTAGCCTGAGATAAAAGACTTCTCAGGCCAGGGCAGGTGACTCACATCTGTAATCCTGGCACTCTGGGAGGGAGGCCAGAGCAGGTGTGTGGCTTGAAAGCTCAGGAGTTTGAGACCAGCCTGAGCAAGAGTGAGTCCCTATCTCTACTAAAAATAGAAAAATTAGCCCAGTGTTGTGGCGGGCACCTATAGTCCCAGCTACTTGGGAGAATGAGGAAAGAATCGCTTGAGCCCAAGAGTTTAAGGTTGTTGTGAGCTATACCCACACAGCACTCTAGCCTGAGGCAATGAAGTGATACTCTGTCTCAAAAAGAATCACGTAGGCTCAGTGCCTATAGCTCAGCAGCTAGGGAGCCAGCCACATACACTGGAGCTGGCAGGTTGGAATCCAGCTCAGGCCTGCCAAACAACAATGACAACTGCAACCAAAAAAGAAAAATAGCCAGGTGTTGTGGCAGGCGCCTGTAGTCCCAGCTACTTGGGAGGCTGAGGCAAGAGAATTGCTTAAGCCCAAGAGTTTGAAGTTGCTGCGAGCTGTGACACCACCACACTCTACCCACGGTGGCACAGTGAGACTCTGTCTCAAAAAAAAAAAACCACAAGGGTATACTTTAAGAAGAAGGAACTTGAACCCAATGTGAAGAATAAGATTTAAGAAGCTTTGGTGACTGAATCAATACCAGCATAGTGAGTGGGCAAAAGAAGGGTAAGGGGAATTGGAGGGCTTTTGTGGTGAAAGAAACAGTTGAAATGTTCAGACTTTGACCTTCAAGGCAGTCTGTGCTGAGACAGAGGGCAGTCAGCCTGGCTAGGGCAGGGACTCCTTTGGTGTCTAGGAGGGAAATAAAGGTGTTAGGAACCATGTTTCCCCGAAAATAAGACACTATCTTATGTTTATATTTTCTCAAGAAGACACACTAGGGCTTATTTTCAGGGAATGTTTTATTTGTCTGCACTGAAATGCAGATATGCTGCATAGCCACGCCCATCTCTAGGTCTTATTATCAGGGTAGGGCTTATTTGGGGGGTAGGTCTTATTTTGGTGGAAACACAGTAGGTGCTCTTTCCCCTGCATCTGCTGCGTTTTTTCTGTAAAACTCTTTCTTACCTGACTTTATGCACTTCATTTTATTTATTTTCTTGACTTTCTCTCCTACTAGAATCTAAATTCCATGAGGGCGAGGACTTTGTCTATCGCAGTCCCTGGTCTGGCACATTACTGATGTATATTTGGACACGAGAGAAAGAATGAGGTCGAGCCGGACTTCAATGCACAGAGGTGAGACTTTCTTCTGTGTGGGACAGGTGGGACAGGAGCTACTAGCATTTTTGAATGTCTGCCAGGTCCTGGGCTACCCACGTGACACCTTATCTCAGTGCACGTGGGCTGTGGAATAATGAGAACCATATGTTAGCAAAATGAACTGGACTTTCAATTAGACTTAAAACACTAGCTGGGAAAGTTTATTTTCGTCTCAATTCATTGCTTATAGATGTAATGGCCTATTTCCAAGGGAGAGGTGAACTTTGATCTTTTGTCCAGAGCAGTATCATGTGTCTAACTGAGGCAGGAGTGATAAGATCTGGCTCTGAGTTCTGGGGTAAAGCTTTCACACTCTGGATGTGGCCACACTCAACCCCACTTAGTGATCTAGTAATTCCAGTTTTCCAACACCTGTGCACTGGGACCCCAAGCCACAAGTACCCTGAAATTCCGGTTCTATCAACAAATCTCTGAAAATCAAAAGGCCCCACCTTGAGCTCACAGCCAGCCCCACCTCCTTGCACAGAGGGGCCCCTCTCCTCTGGGTTCTCAGCTGCACCATGAAGAACCTTGGGCCCCTTCTGGCTGACTCTGCAGCAGAGATGTCAAAGGCCGAGGGATTCAAATTCGGGCCATCTGCACCCACCCCACCTCCCCCACACAGCCCTTCCGATGCCCCTGGCAGCCAGTGTGATTCTTCTAACGAATGGCATGGACACTGTGTCCTCACTCAAAGTCCTGATGGCATGACAGTGACCCTGTACACACAGGCCTGAGGGCAAAGAACAACAGCTATTTCTCTGGTCCTCACCAACTGCTAACACTGACCTAGAGAAGATTTTTCGGGAAACAGGCGCAGAGTCCTGTGACGAAGTGTGAAATAAAGATGCCAGGCAGATGACGGTGAAACAGGCACAGTGCATCCTCCTGGGAGGCCCACAGGCATGGCCACAGCCCTGCCGCACGGCGGTCTTTAGTTTTTGATGCAGTTATATGTATTCTCCTTTGAAGCTTCCCTGGGACCTGCAATCTCACCTTCTCCACTTCCTTTTTTTTCCCTGTGTCAAAGCAAACACACCAACACACACCGCCTTCTTCTCTTCTCCTATCTCTTTTTTCTGCCATCAGTCAACTCCCTGAATTCGCAATGACTGCTGCAAATCTCTCCTATCTCTTTCTCTGCCATCGGTCAACTCCCTGAATTTGCAATGACTGAGTGCCTGTGCAGCTCTCCTGACAGCCAGCACCAGCGGCCCACTTACTTTCTCTTCTGGTCCTTTCTTAGTCTTCTAGAAACCTTGGGAAAGCCTTTTCTCCAAGATGGTACACTTGGGAATAGTGGTTCTCAACCTATGGGTTGTGACCCACAGGATTAAAGAGCCGAGGCTTTAGGAAGGTTGAGAACCACTGCTCTAGAAGTACAAGGAGTATCTTTTGCTCTTATTAACCCAGAGCTTTGTACATAGCAGACGCTCTACCTGCTAGAAGGAGAGAAAGAGAAGTTGGCTTGGAAAAAGATGTCCCTGCATCCAGTATTGACTCAAAGGAGTGAATCTCTGATCCTTTACACCTTGAAGAAATTGTAAAGGATCCAAGTTCACACCCACTTGGAGATTATGAAGAATGATGCGGTTTTAGGCCAGGCATGATGGCTCATGCCTGTAATCCTAGCACTTTGGGAGGCCAAGGCAGGTGGATTGCTTGAGCTCAGGAGTTCGAGACCAGCCTGAGCAAGAGTGA
Source organism: Galagoides demidoff (assembly GCA_963574575.1). NCBI lineage: Eukaryota > Metazoa > Chordata > Mammalia > Primates > Galagidae > Galagoides > Galagoides demidoff. The sequence continues at coordinate 9,082 of CAUYQV010175291.1, forward strand.
GACCCCATCTCTAAAATAATAGCCAGGGGCTTGGCGCCTGTAGCACAGTGCTTATGGCGCCAGCCACATGCACCAAGGCTGGCTGTTTGAGACCGGCCCGGGCCAGCTAAACAACAATGACAACTGCAACAAAAAAATAGCTGGGTGTTATGGCAGGCACCTGTAGTCCCAGCTACTTGGGAGGCTGAGGCAAGAGAATTGCTTAAGCCCAAGAGTTTGAGGTTGCTGTGAGTTGTAATGTTGTGATGGGATAGCACTCTACCCAGAGTGACATAGTGAGACTCTGTCTCAAAAAAAAAAGCCAAGGATTGTGCTGGGTGCCTGTGGTCTGAGCTACTTGGGAGGCTGAGGTAAGAGGATCACTTGAGCCCAGAAGTTTGAGGTTGCTATGAGCTATGATACTATAGCACTCTAATCTGGACAATAGCGTGAGAGTCTTCCCCACCCCCCAATTAAGAAGAATGATGCAGTTTTGAGTTGGGTCATCCCATCTTCGCAGGTTGATTCAGCTGTCTGGGCAGGCTCCTCCTTCCTCTCTCACTAAATACACTGGCCTAGAAGGTCCCACTGCTGCCCCATACCCCTCTGCTGGCCTGTCGTTCTCCAGCCTATGCCGTGGGTCACACCAATTCTCCTGGATTCAGAGGAGGGGGAATGTGGGCTTGAATCCTCCTCCATGCTCCCAGAGAGTGAGACATCCCCAAGCACCTACCGTCTTCCCAGCACTGAGCAGAAAGATCGGGAAAAGTTAGGGGAAGTCCCAGGCTCACGTTCTGAGATTTTGCTCTCATTTTGACAAGATGAACACTACACAGTAATTTAGGATCCATCTGGGCAACTTGGAATCCGTACAACAGTTACTATAGACAGGCAAGAGCCGTGTTGATAGGAGAATTAGGGAGCGCTTCATGGAGGAGGTGGGTGGGAGCTTGTCCTGGTACAATGCAGAGAGTGTAGTAGCAAAGTCACAAGAACCAGAGGTCTCAGGTCTGTGGCATGAAGTAAGGCCATGAGCCAGACTCTCCCGGGGATACTTTAGAGGGCCCTGGAGGGGAAGGGCTGTGTGAAAGCTACAAGGGCTCCCCAGGTTTCCCAAGGGCCCCACAGAATGGGGATGGGGACAGAGTTGGGGGAGGTGCACGTCCCATGCTGCTAAGTGGAGAGGAGGGGCCCTGCATCCCTGGCATTTGGAGACCAGGCTTTTCCACCCCAGGGACAAAGCATGAGTGCAGCCTGTGATAAGAACGGATTTCTTCCTGGCTCTGGCCACCCCAGCTTTCGGGAACAGTTTCCATTTAGAAGAGAACTCCCAGGAAAGCAGCAGCCATAGGGTGGAGTCTACAGACGCTGGGTTAGAGGGCTGACAGGTCTGGGTGCCTCTGGCGATAGCAGTGGTTATATTTAGTGCCGAGCTCAAGTTAAACATGGGGCCTCCTGCAATATGTATGAAGAGCAGCAAGAACAAACACAAGTGCAGGGCCAGTAAAAATAAAAGAGCAAAGTGCAAGCCTGGAAAGAGCAAACACGCAGGGGCGCGGGCCCAGCTATGCAGGGGCAGGTGGAGCGGCCACTGTGGAGATGGTGCCCGGCAGAAGGGCCCCTTCCCACTGCTGGGGGCTCACAGCAATTACCCCGACTCTTCCAGGAGGGCCCTGCCTTAGCCTTCCACACTCCAGCTGCTCTCAGGATGAACACCAGCCTGGGCCGGAGGAAAGGCCCAGAAACCTTGGAGAAGTCCCACAAGCTCCTGGGGCCCCAGTTTCTTCATCTGTAAAGTCAGGAGATAGAGCCACAAATACCCACTGGCTTTAGGGTTTTATTAACTTCCTGGAAAGACAGGAGGCTGAATCCAGACAGTTTCTTTGTTCCCCAAACACTGTTAACACAGTGACCGGCTGTTATCTTGATCGTGTCCTCTCAGAGATCAATTGAGCAAAGAACACACTTCCCACCCCCACCCAGGGCTAGAGTGGATACACTTGAAAGGCGAACAGCTCAATTTCTAAAGGAAAATTGTACCTATGCAATGTTTTGGGAGCAAATTAGAAAAAGTTATCCCCCTCCAGGTAGGCAGAGAACCGAGGACCCCCAGCTTAGCAAGGGGGATCAAGCTGTATTTTATTTCCCAGACCCCTCGGCCAGCATCTCTACGCAGGGCAGAATCTCATCAATATAGCAGTTGTCTGAGTCAAATGTAGAAGTCTGGAATGTTTATTGCCTTGATTCCTATTTTTATTTTTTTATTTTTTAGTAGAGATGGGGGTCTCACTCTGGCTTAGTCTGGTCTGGAACTCCTGAGCTCACGTAGTCCACCTGCCTCGGCCTCCCGAAGTGCTGGGATTACAGGCATGAGCCACAGCATCTGGCCTATTTCCTTAATTCTATTTTTTTTTTTTTTGAGACGGAGCCTCAAGCTGTCCCCCTGGGTAGAGTGCCATGGCATCACAGCTCATAGCAACCTCCAACTCCTGGGCTCAAGCGAGTCTCCTGCCTCTGCCTCCCAAGTACCTGGGAACACAGGCGCCCGCCACAACGCCTGGCCATTTTTTGGTTGCAGC
>CAUYQV010175293.1:0-42248 GCA_963574575.1 Galagoides demidoff
TCCTTTCCTTCTTGCCTCCCTCCACCTCCCTGACTCTCCTGTCTATTGTCCTGCCCACTGACGTCTCAGACTAACTACCTTAGGGAGACTGTGGCCAAACGGAATCTAGCATGCGGTGAGGCAGAGCTAGAATCCAAGCTGAACACTGACGTTTCAAATGTTTCTGATGGGCCACGCCTGCAATCCCAGCACCCTGGGAGGCCACAGCATGTGCATCGCCTGAGCTGGAGCTGGAGACCTGCCTGAGCAAGAGTGAGACCCTGTCTCTATTAAAAATAGAAAAAAACTAGCCAGGTATTGTGGCAGAAGCCTGTAGTCACACTACTAAGGAGACTGAGGCAAAAGGATCACTTGAGCCCAAAAGTCTGAGTTTGCTGCAAGCTATGATGTCACAGCACTCCACCTAGAGTAACAGAGAGAGACAAAAAGATGCCCAAATGCTTCTGACAGGTTTCTCTTTCACAAATGCACTGTGTTTTTAATAGGATATAAGAACTGATAATTGGATTGGTGCTCTGTGAACAATGAAACATTGTAAAACTTTTAGATAGTCTATTTCCTTTTTTTAAAAGAAGAGATGATGGATACCCCAGTTCCTTTGATATGCCTGTTTCAAACACCTGTGTGCACCTAACATAATTAAATGTAAAATATTCAGATGAAAAACAGGGGTGGAACATCAACATGCAGACAAAAAACCTACACAGTTTTACTAGGAAAGTAAAATTAGTTAATATTCTAGTGTTTTTCTTTCTTTCTTTTTTTACTACTTTACCTTTGAAGAAAAATATTCTATCTAATGGAAAATTCTTTTATTACATTTTTTATTTAAGCACTTGAAAAAAGATGTCTATTGAATATCAGTGAAACTATCAAAAAGATACAGAAAAGAAAATAGTAAATGTCTCTTTAATTTGAAGGAAAGACAAGTCTTAAAGATGAGAAGATTTTTCAGTGTAAAATTCACTGAGATTCACACATTGCACATTGGAAAGGTTTTCCACATGCAAATTAGTGGTGTGACTATTTGATCCATATTCAAAGGAACTACATCCAGTGAAAAAATTCTGTTGCTTAAGGAACCTTTTTAAATTGACAGATTTGTAAGTAAGGTGGAAATATTATTGTTGAACTAATCCTTCCCTATCCAAACCGCTTAAAGATTGGTAAGCAAGTTCAAGCATTCTTTAGGGGATATGCCTGGACTCGCTGTTAGTAATTCAGAAACAATGTTTCTTGTAATGAAATAGACACATATTATGGTTTGGTGCCCATAGCACAGTGGTTATGGCACCAGCCACATACACGGAGGGTGGCGGGCTCAAACCCAGCCCAGGTCACCTAAACAACTGCAACAAAAAAATAGCCGGGCATTGTGGCAGCCATCTATAGTCCCATCTATTTGGGAGGCTGAGACAAGAGAATCCCTTAAGCCTAAGAGTTGGAGGTTACTGTGACGCCACAGCACTTTTCCAAGGGCAACATAGTGACATTCTGTGTCAAAAAAAAAAAAAATGCATATTAAGAAATGTCTTAAAGATTCTTTTCAAATTCCAAACATTTATCATAAACAAATATCACAGTCTTCTGGATACCTATTTCATAACTTTCACCATTTATGCTAATCCTAAATTAATGTGCATGTTTCTGAACTATATTCTAAAGTACCCTTGTCACACTTTAGTTGTCCCTAACTTAAATATCTGGAATCCCAATGCATAAGAAATTTTATTGCATCAAGGCCTTGAACTTATTTAAGCAGGGAGCGTCAAAGCCTGTAAGTTAGGCTTGGCACCTGTAGCTCAGTGAGTAGGGTGCCAGCCACGTACACCAAGGCTAGCCCTGTGAGCCTGGTCCGGGCCAGCTAAACAACGACAATTGCAACCAAAAAATAGCTGGGCATTGTTGCGGGCACCTGTAATCCCAGCCACTGGGGAGACCGAGGAAAGAGAATCCCTTAAGCCCAGGAGTTTGAGTTTGCTGTGAGCTATGACGCCATAGCTCTCTACCCAAGGGCGGCATAATGAGTCCCTGTTTCAAAAAAAAAAAGAGCCTGTAAGTTAATCAATGTGGCTTTGCATGTATGTGAGCTATTTTGTTTTCCAATTATGTAGACATTTTTTGTGGTTAAAATACAAACTTGTTTTTAAGCTTTAGTGAATTGATTGTACTTTTTGGTGATTTTTATATTTTCTCAATCAACAGACACCAAAAATATAATTACTGCAACATAAAAGTTCACAAGAAATAAAGTTTGTTAAAAAAAGTTATTCCTGGATGGCACCTGTGGCTCAGGGAGTGGGGTGCCAGCCCCATGTACCGGAGGTGGCGGGTTCAAACCTGGCCCCAGCCAAAAACTGCAAAAAAAAAAAAAAAAAAAAAGTTATTCCTATTCCAGAAGATTAGGTATTTATATCTTTAAATATTTATATACATATGCATACAAATTGATTATGCATTCAATCACTTTCAAGCTTTTCATGTAACTGGATTGGCAAAAGACAGATGAAAAATGAAAATGATGTGTAATATGTACTTGATTATTGGTTTATCGAATATAGTTTTGTAATTTACTGTACCTCAGAAAGTAATTTCAGTGTAGTTCTTGAAACATTTTGGAACCATCTGGTTGAAGAGAAATTTAGAAAACTGTTAGTTGCCCTCTACGTTCTACTCTCGTCAAGCCGACTGCTTCTAAGAATGAAATGTATTCCTTTAGACTGAAACCAATTTGTGGTCTAAATATATTCCCTCCTGACAGTGAACAAGGAAAGCCTTTGTTGACATGTCATGTTGCCCTATTTAAATTTGCTTACATAGAAACCTCTGGAAACCCACAGTTACAATTAAGAGTATTAGGTAATGTTGGTCAACATACTTAAAAATGAGATTTATAATGAAAGGATTATTACAGAATTGGTTCATTAGTTATCTTGATCCTTAAAGACAATTGTTATATTTTACTAAATAAGTTCTTTACTTTAAAAAATAACATTTCTTCTGCGAAGTATCATCATTTGCGACATGCTGTTGTGGAAATACTGCAGATTTTAGAGTCAAAAAAGCCAGAGGTCAAATCCTTTCTGCCAGAAAATATGTAGTCTTTGGCAAGATTAATTTCTCTGAAACTTGATTCCTCAAATGCTTACATTAGTGCCTCACTTGTCAGAGTCCCCTAAGAATTACATGGACTAATATATATACAGTTTCTATGTGGTATTGTGCAAATAGAAGCTTTTTTTTTTTTTTTTTGGTAGTTTTTGGCTGTGGCTGGGTTTGAACCCACCATCTTTGATATATGGGGCTAGCACCTTCCTGCTTTGAGCCACAGGCACTGCCCCAAATAGAAGCTTTTTTCATAAAATTTAAAATAGCATTTTTAAGCAATACTATGGAGAAAGTATTCAAGTTTAAAATTGATCATTTATGCTAATTTAAAATTTGTATTAATTTTAAATGATTATCTTTTCACCTCTTTAACAGAGGTCTAGCTAAATTTTCAACGTAAAATAAGGACAGCAGTGAGAACAGGCAGTATTTGCCTTTCTGACTACTTCACTCAGCATAACGTTCTCCAGTTCCATCCATGCCACCACAGATGACAAACGTTTCTGTTTGTCGCCTTCTGCATACATACTGCATTTTCTCTGTGTGTCCATCTCTGCAGAGTGTGGGGTGGTGGTCCCAGAGGCTGCAGAGTGGAGACTATGAGGTGATGACATGACATGTGTCAAAGGGCACAAAATCCCCATTAGACAGGAGGATGTGTTTTTGTGTGTTTAGTTCTATTGCACATCGTGGTGAATATAGTTGATAACAAAATGCTGACTATGTCAAAACTGCTAAAAGTAAATTTCAAATGATTTCACCACAAAAAATGTTGATTACTTGTGGCAAAAGATATGTTAACAAGTTCGATTTAATTACATTGTATTCATAAACTATAAGATGTCATTGTAGCCCACAAGTTTTTATAATTGTAAATTGACAATTTATAATAAAAATAAAATAGGGATAATATTACTGACTTACTAGGTGTCCAAGTCTTAGCCGTCTTTTACTTCATAGTGGTAGAAGAAGAAAGATACATTCTCAAGACATGACGTGATATAATTTTTAGGACATTTCTGTAGAAATGCCACCGGGGTAGTTCCTCATTAACCATTTGTGCAAGGGATGCAGGAATGCAGAAAAAGGACTTCTTCATGGTACCTTATTAAAAGCACCAGTGAACTTCAGTTTTTCAGGGTAGAGAAAAACTATTCTACAGAATCATTTTGTGCTACTTACATGTATGAAATGCATCAGGTTTTATTTTGAGTAATATTTGCAAAGCCACAATTATATTATGCCCCATTTTGCTCAGAATATAGGTTTACTTTCTGCAAAAGGCAGTTCATTGCTTCAAAGAAAAGGGATAGTGTTAGTAATCGCTGAAGTAGTTTATCTGTCTTTTCTCTAATTCGGTGACTATACAATTAAATGCAATCACTGGAGCAAATACTCCATGCTGTACCATGTAGCTGATTTTCATCCTATATTAACTTTTTAAGAACATTTTCTGTTAAAATTTTGTCAGGAATATGCTTTAAATCTTCATATTATATCTAATTTCTCATCACCCTTATTTAAAATCCTTTCATAACCATTGTGTACTTTCTTAAATAATACAGGATTCCTTCTTTAAAAGTATGTATACAAGGTAGTGATTTTAAGTATGAAGTGTTTCTTATTGAACATTTAACTAATAAAAAAGAATCCGTTATTTTTATTTATGTTAAAGATAGTTCCCTTTCTGGATTTCAGGATTTCAAGAAGGTTCTGCAGAAAAATGCTGTGGCCTACATCAGCCTCCACAATCCCATAAGAGGTAACTCGAGTCTGCACCCTGTGGCCTCACCCTCTCTCCAGCAACTGCTAGTAGAGGTAAGACGAGACACTTTTGTTTAAAATGATTATGCAAAACTCCATTTTTTCTCTATTTCAGCATGTTGATTTTTTAAAAAATTGATTTTTAAAATAAAGTATGTAAGTATTTTAAGGAATAATGTAATGCTGATTCTTAAACTAGTTTTTTGTGTTGGGGAATTCTTCACATGGGTATGTAAAAATGCATTTTTTCTTTCTTTAGTAGAGACGAGTGTCTCACTCTCACTCAGGGATCCACCCTCCTCAGCCTCCCAAAGTGCTGGGATTACAGGTGTGAGCCACTGTGCCCTGCTAAATTTATTTCTTAAAAGTTGATTTAAGCTCTCAAATTCCCAATTCCATGCTCTTAATATTTTGTGGTGAACATGGTTACTTTTTCATTTCTTACCCCCATTCATGTTTTGACTAATGTGTCCTATCTTTTCAACTACATTATCAGCTCTTTGAGAACAAGAAAATAGTGATAACTAAATTTAAAACATTTAGAAAATATTGGTTGAAAGATGTAGATGGAAATAGAAGTACGTGCTTTCCTACTAACTTGAAAAAAAATCACATAGTTTGTGATGTTTCACAAGGGTTCTTTTTTTTTTAATGTAGAATTTTTCTTTTTTTTATTTCTTATAGCATAACTATGTACATTAATGCAATCATGGGGTGCAGTGTTCACAAGGGTTCTTTATTTAAATTTAGTAACCTCTTGCCTATTTCAAAGAATTGAGCAGAACATTTTTCGGGTTTACTACAAGAGTTCACACTTTAAGTTCTGTGTCCTTTTTATGACTTTCACCATAGAGTCTGAGTATGAAAACAATCCTACCACCACTAGGGGGTGTTTTGTCCCAGCCCCATTGTCTGTGGATGTTGGAAACGACCTTTCAGATGCCCACAGGGTTTCCAGTGAGTGTTTCCAATGAGGGGAGATAATGAACAGTGCTTTGGATTAGCTATAATTCTTGATTGAAATGGAATGCAAACTTACATTTTATGACTTTCATAACGTATTTTCTGGTTTAATAGTTTTCACTGACATTTCCATATGTAGTACAATAAAGAAGACATTATGAAAGATGAGATGGGTAAACCTGTGCGTGTAAGATCAGCCAGGGCCCTAAATTATATGCAGGTCTGCAAGTTAACGTCTCCCCTCTGTGTCCCACTTTGGTTTCACCAACTCTTTTACCTGCCTACAAAACACTCCTAAGAGCAAATCAGCTACAGATGTTCCCCTCGGGGATTTCCCAGTAAGTGGACGATAAGGAAGAAGGAAGTCTGAACTCAAATGCCCCAAAATTGAGGGGGGTTGGTTTTAAAATGTGTCTTTTCTTTCTTGTGTGTTACTATTTTTCAATTTTGAGGAAATAAGAAGACATGTAATCCTTGTAATTCATGGGTTGACAGAAACAGCCAACTATTAAAGGGTATCTATATAATGTCAATTCTGAGAATATCTTTGCACATAACGTATTTTAATATCTAAACCTAATTATATGAGAATAGAACATGTTTTTTTAAATGATGAATAGTAACATGGAATCATGTACCTTTTATATATGAGAGGAAACTTCTTTTTGTTCTATTATTGAAAATGTTTAAAAATAATGTTAAATATAAAACTGAAATCAGTAGAGAAAGAAACTTTCTTTCAGTTGAGATTGTGTGTATCTGTACATGTATTCCTTAGAATAATTTGAAAGATAGGAATATGACAAATTCAAACAAAGAATCAAATATGTATTTTAAAAAGAAGAGTACTTACATAAAAATTAACACTTCTGGAATAAATATGTGTTATAAATTATATATTTTCATACAAAAATCCAGTGTTACATATTTTTTTCTTTAAAATACATAAACACTCTTAAATATATAAAAGTGAAGAAAACTAAAGGAGGCCATGCATGGTGGCTCACACCTGCAGTCCTATTCTAGCACTCTGGGAGGCCAAGACAGGAAGATCATTTAAGGTCAGAAGTTCAAGACCAGTCTTAACAAAGGATCCAGTCTTTATCTGAAATAGAAAAAATTAGCTGGGTGAGGTGGTGCACACCTGAAGTCTCAGCTACTTGGGAGGCTGAGGCAGGAGAATTATTGAGCCCAGGTATTTGAGTTTGTAGTAAGCTATGATCTTGTCATGGCACTCTACCTAGGGTGACAGAGCAAGACTCTGTGTTAAAACAAAAAACAAAGATTAAATAAAAAGAAAACTTAAGTAAACAAAACCCTCACAGTAATTTCTATGATTTAATTAAAATAATTTAACCTGAGTGGCATTTAAAAGAAAGATTTAGGACATTTCTTTCAAATGAAAAAAAACTTAAATATAACATCAGAACATGGACAACTTCACCTACAATGACAAAAATATTTTACTACATGTCAGTTATCAAGGACAAAGATATTTCATCAGTTTATTTCAGTTTTTGTGACAGATCACATGTCCTGTATAACCCAGTACAAAACAAACAAATTTTAAAAATTCAAAATTATTTTGTTACATAAAACAATATTTTCTACAAAGAAATCATGTTAATATTTTGGATTCCACAGAGCATTATGGAATATCTGATACTTTGTATAGCAATACACAGATTCCAAAAGATCTGGCCAAGTTCATGTAGATTTAAATATATTTCAAGGTAACAATAAATGATAATATAAGATGAAATACTTAAAGAATTTGTATATAATACTTCATTTTCTTTAAAAATCAGAACACATAGGATTTCTTAATGGCTTGATATAAAACAAATATGTGAAGTGGTTTCCCTCAATCAAATGCTAATTTTAACTTCATTAATAGTATTTTATTCCAACAAAGGAAGAGACTAGTCCCACTTACTTGGTCTACCATATTAGATTTCATTATGGTATTCTTATTATTAAGTCAGATTCATGGGATACACTGAGTATAATTTACATGTAGTAAAATTCTTCATTCTTAAATGTAGAGCTTGATACATTTTGACAAGTGTACACAGTTGTGAACACCATCACAGTCAAGATATGCAGCATTGCCATCACCCAATATAGTCCTACCATATTCCTCTTCATTCAGTCTCCTCCACTCATGCCTAGTTCCTGGCAGCTACTGATCTCGTTTTCAGCCTATGGGATTGTGCCTTTCAGAGAATCACAAATAATGGAATCCTACAGTGTGGAGCCCTTCATACATGGCACCCTGTAGGTAGTACAATGAAGTTTCAGACTTACCTGTGTTGGTATCTGTGTTAGGAGTTCTTGACCATCTCACTGGGGCAGAGAGCAACACATTTGGACCTCTCCCTTCAGGTTGATGTTCTGACTTTAATTTTGAAATGAAGAGAATTTAAATAATTAAAATAGAGGGGAGAAAAGTCATTTCCCTGAGGATAGTCCACTAAATTTGAACTATATCACCCTGAGAGGAGAGGCTGGAATCTTTTAGAGATTTGGAAATGTTTAATGACTCTGAATTTAACAATGATTTTAGGTTTATCGTGGAGTTAGTAAAACCTCGACCTTAAAAAAATTGTCTGAAATGTGTGTGGCTTCAGTGACATATGTACCAAAGGCCTGGACTTTACCAAGACACACTATATCATGGTGACAAAATTGAACTTGTACCCCATGAATAAGTACAAATAAAAAATAGGTGAGAAAAAAATTAACAACTGTCTGAAGAATGAGGAAAAGTTGATGGTTACTGGAGTTGGCTAACAGAAAAAAGAAAGTTCATTGTATTATGTTCTTTTCACTGGGTTTGTTTATAATTTTTATTATAACTCGAAAAATATTTTCCTAAGTTATACTGCTAATAATTAATAAATTAATTTGTTTTCTGAAAGTGACAATGACTAGTAGTAAATAAAGGGAAAGAATTCTGGCTTTTGCACAATTGATTTTTGTGGTACTTCTGTAATATTCCCAATACTCATTTCTGTTCCACTTGGGCTATCAATATTTTTACAAACATAAAAATAATTTTCTTACTTAAAATTAGCTTACCAGTTTCAGAATTTAAAAGCTCAGTTGGAAAAACTAAACTACAAATATTAACATTTTTGAATTCCTAAGCATTTATGAAATATGATTTGAATATATATTTTCAAATCACAAGTTCCCCCTCTTCTTTGTGAAAACATTTACTCCATTCATGTACTCTGCAAAATAACAGTGAGATAACATTTTTCTTTATTTTCCTATAATGGCAATACTGATGTCCACATTATACTAATCAAACAAGTGTACATGTCAATGATATAAAAGAATTTTTTGAAAAATCCACTGAAATATTCAAAAAATTGGCAATTTAGTTAATTTAAATACAATCTTATGAATTAAATAAAATCCTTAATGGTATAGGTTTCAGGTTTTAATTTCCTAATTTTTACTCTATGGTTAGTAGTCCCTTGGATTTGAACGGTTGTTTACAGGTTTCAGCTGTAGTCAATGTAGTTGTTATGATTATTCTTATGTGTTGATGGAATGGTTACGCTCCTTTATCCTGGGTGCTTATCTATAAGTAGAATTGCTAGGTCATAGGGCCAGAGTGTTCCAAAATGGCTGTGCTAATGACACTCCGACCAACAATGAATTAACGCTTAGGTCCTCCATGTCATCACCAACATTCGGTATTATCTCTTGATCCCTCCTGAGGGTATGTTGACACCTTCTGGAGTTTTGATTTGAATTTTCCTGATGAAGAACAATGCTGGACTCCTTCTCACATGCTCATGTATCCTTGGCCGTTTGTTTGGATACCTTCCTTTGTGAAGTGCTTGTTTAAACCTTTTGCCTACTTTAAAAAAAAAGTTGCTTTTTTCTTATTAATTCATAAGAGTTTTTAAACAATGACCCCCCCCAATCCCCTCCATCCTCCCCTCTCCCCAAATAATAGTTTTAAACATTGCAATGAAACACAGTCACATATGTACCTCTCTCTATATATGGCTGTTTCACCCTCAGATTTTGAAATCATCTCTTCTAGACCTCAAAAGGTATTGATTTTGCCTTTAGTGAAACAGAATTTGACCATTCATATATTGGTCAGTGTTCTGTAAGTCTTAAGTAAATAGCAATAAAATTTCTAAGAGGTTATTTTGGGAAACCTGCAGCACTCGTCCATAGGAAAGTGGTCAATCTGGCCATATTCTACTTCAATGATGCTTGGCAGCCCCTGCCAGAAACTGCAAACCGGATCCAAGCTGAATGGTCTCATCAAAATTGTAAAATTGTGCAGGAGGTAGATGGTTTTCTTAAAGTCTTTGGGAAAAAATATAAAAATATTTGTTTTGTTTTGTTTAATTTCACGTCTTACTTTTGTAACATACCACACTCGTTACAGCACTGAGCCCAGAACTGGACTGAGTGTTACCCCTTTATTGTGAGAATCCTGTCTGTTGCAGAGCCCATTAAAGTGACAAATATGTACAGAGAATGCAGGTGTGCAGGGCAGGGCATCGCTTGAAGTGTTGCAGGGCACATCTTAAGCACATGAGATGCCCCCATTGCCCAGGAGTTTATGATGTTACCATGAACTTAAGACATGAATAAACAGCTGAAATACAGAAGTGAGTGTGACGTGAGTTATCCTGGAATTCCCAGGACAGAGCCAATGCCATGGGTTCAATTCAGAAATAAGCTCTGTATGACAGGGGCAAATAGTTTGAACAGGCTCAGAATGAAGGAATTTAGCCATCTATCATTTCAAACCCTGATCCTTTGATAATGTAAACAAACTCCTATTTTTTTGAACCACCGATTTTTTTTATATCACACATGTCTATTTCCATTTTCTTGATCAATTGAGTGCAACCTTGTTATGCTTCTCTGACCCTTGTGTCGGGGGTCTGACAGAGCTGTGGCCCTGGCATTTGTACAGTTGTTCCTTTAACAGCCAGGGTGAAATTTTCCTGAGCTACTGTTCTTTAGTGGATAAAACAAGTAGATATTCCCCAAGGCATTACCACTGGCTAGGTTTTTTAATATGAAAGAGCAGTTCCTGAGGTGAGGCATTAGAGAAGTGACACTATCCAACTTTCTGTGCACAAACAGGAGAACGTGTGGGAACTTGACCACTTTCAGAGAAACTTGAACAGCCCTGGCCACCAAAATTAGAGTCCTGTGAAGTAGCTCACAGCTGTGCTTATGTTTCTTGGATTTCTTTAAATGCAAATCAATACATAATATATAAGAAAAATATTTAGAATAGATGTCATTGCTTTTAAAAATCTTTTCCAATACTTTTGAATCTGTCTCTACAATGAACACTTAAACACACTATAGGAGAATTTTAGTCTAATGTCAATTCAAAAGTACATCAATCCTCAAAAACTTTATAGAACTTATTTCATTTATTTTCTAATTGAAATCTATAACTTTACTTGGGAAATACCTGAAGCATTTATTTTTCAGAGCTTTTGAAATGGGTACAGGCCAAATGAATTAAAGTCCTAAGCCGAGGTAGCTTGGTTACCACACTTTCCCCTTTGTCTTCAACATTCAATCTCAGCCTGTTGTTCTCAATCACATCTTTAGGTGTCCTCAAACTCCAGCCCACGGGTCACATACGGCCCTCTGAGGACATTTATCTGGCCTGCCAGGTGTTTTTGCCACTGCTAACTGTCCTGATTAGCAGCCCACTCATCCTGGGGCCTGCAGTCCGGCCCTCCAACAGTCTGAGGGAAAGTGAACTGACCCCCTGTTTAAAAAGTTTGAGGACCCCTGGATGTGTTTGTTAGTCCTTCTTTAACCAAAGTCTTTTACCAACTTTTGGGTTTTCAAAGTAAATTTTTGCGTGTATAGGTAGTTGCAAATAATCACTGTGTAAGAAATGCGAAAAACCCTGTGAGATGAATGTCCACCTGTTGTTCTGAGTTTGCTCTTGACTGGCCATTTGCCGTTAGAATTCTCATCAAGAGAGCCATTAAAGGGTTGTGTTTTTGTTTTATATTTTTTCATTGTGGTACAATTTAGACTTTTTCCCCCCATTCATTCTTTCTTTGCTGTCTTGGAACTTATTATTTTTTTCATAATTACTGTTGACCAAAATGAGGGGCAGCAGAGTACAGGAAGTTTGATGGTATGGTAGAATTACTATAGATGGTTTGGGGGAGGGGGCTCTCTCTGCTGATAATTGCAAGGCAGGGTACCACCACAACAGTCTATTCCATGTCTGCTTGCTATAAGATGTAAAAGTAAAATTGACTTTGAAACATTTTTCTATTAACTTGTCTTTCATGATATATGACATAGATTTTTTTGTTTATTGGGCATTTTTGTTTATTTTTTTAACAGGAGAAATTCTCTTCATTGTCTTGTTCAGCATGAATTCCCATTTTCAGTGAATTCTCCTTTATTTATCTTCCTTTCTGCTACTGCCTCTATGAGTCAACACGAGTGACCATAAAGGCTAATAAACTGATTTAAAATCCTTCTTTACACTAATTTACCACTACCATAAAGTCTTACATTTAAAAATGTGATTCTATTGGCAGGTTTATCTATCTCTGAGGTTTACAAGGCTTTGCTTTGTGTTAAAACCAAGCAATTCCCCCAGTTTATTACTGTTTTACAAGGTTTTCTGTTCACTACACACTGACAATATGTAAATCTCTTTTATTTAAATCTAGATATCAAGGGAAGTCTTAGAGAGATTCTGGTTAAAACTCTGAAATTTAGAAGGCAGTTGATTTAAAATACGGACTACGTAGCTGAAGAGATATGCAAACAACTTGAAATGTTTACAAACTTAGCTTGAGTTCAATCACAAAATCGTAATTAATACTACATTTTTAAATGGCTTTAGCTGAATTACTTTCTGTCTGTGCAGTTTTGATTGTTATATTGGACACAGGCCTCTACTGGACTTGAAAGAATGGCTATTTACTCAAGAGAGGTATTAATGAATAACCATTGTTGGCAGATTAGATAAAATTCTTTAAACTACGTGGTATCATCAATGCAACACAGTATAATTTTCCATTTTAAAAATAAAAGTTATTGTTTGAATTATTGCTTTTTTCTTCACATGCACGTTAATCAGGTCTTATATCTTTTGCTTAAAAAACTCTCCATTATCAGTTAATCATTTATATAACACCACAATAGTGATGCTTTGCCCCATAGCATGTGACTTTACATAATATTTTTATGAAGAATGAAACAAATGTAAGCAGATGTAGTTTTATACCAAAATATGGAACAATCTTTTCAAGTATAAATATGGAGGTAATTTTGAGTGTCTGTCAACATGTGCTTGTCTTTGATAAATCGGGTACGTCATCGATCCTTAGTTTTTGCTGTTTCTCTTTTAAAATGTTCTCTTGATCAAGCAATGTTACGTGGGTTTCTTTTAGCAATTTTGTATTTGAATGGTTTGCTTTGTTCTTTAACAAATTTACTTCGGTAAAACAAAAAGAAGTCAATAATAATGATAAGTAAATGGTTAAACATATAAATATGCACATGAACTTGTTTTAAAGCAGCATTTCCCAGTGTGTGTTGTGAGAGGTAGACGCCCCTCTGTTACCCTGACGGTGCAGATCAGAGCTACACAGAACATGGGGCCTTTTCCGTGGTACAGCTCCAGAGCTACACAGAACAGGAGGCCTTTTCCCTGGTACAGCTCCAGAGCTACACAGAACACACAGCCTTTTCCAAACTTGTTTTATTCTTGGATCACAGTCCTTCAGGCCTCTTTTGAAAATGATCAGGGGAATGCTACTGTCAACAAAGCCTATTGTATGGAAAAGCTGGAATTTTTACAGAAACTTAAATATGTGTTCAACACTTTCACTTTGAAAATGAATTTCTTAAAATGGCAAGAAGCACAATTTGCATATTTCACTGCACATATATTTTTGCAGAAACACAATTGAATACTCAGTGCTGATAAGACTTGAAGGCATTGATTATTCCTTCCCTTTGATCTGGAATTTCACCTGCAAATTTGTAGTCTTACATATCCTAAAACCAGACACTAATCTCTTCATAGTTACTACCACTAACTACATTTCTTGTTGCAAAAACACAACTTTAAGGTGGGGATGATAAAAGAAATTGAATAGCAGGACATTAAACCATTTTAAACCTGAAACAACAATCCTCCTACGGCCAACATAGCAATTCTGTATGTGTCTCCACGGTGTACGGAAACAATTTCAATTCCCCCCAAGGAAGAATCTTAAACAGAAGAACTGCCTTCAAGTGCTCAAACACTGCACAGATGTTGCGAAGACAGAACAAACGCTTTAGCCACTATTTATTTATATAGTAATTTATTTATGAATTCATCCTTTATTGATTTGTACTTGTTTATTTATTTAGCTTTTATAATGTTTAAGAGAGTGTATGATTGGAGTCTAGAAGCCTCTGCTTTCTAAGGTAACAGTTTTTATGTTTACTTGTCTATGTCGTGCCTTTTCAAACTCTGGTTCTAAATCTATAAACCATGTATAATAACAGTTTGTGAAATATAAGAGACCATGAAAATTTTAGCCCCAGTGTTGATGTTAACAGCTCTTTTCTGAGGCTGTGTGATCACAGAACACCATGGGTTGCTGTAGATGTTCATCGATAACCATCGCCCCTGACACAGTTGAAACTCATTTATCTTTGGTAATCAGTGATAACTCACAAAAAAGAAACTTTCATATGGCAGGAGCCAGGAATTAAACAGACATGCATCCACAAAGGTTTACAGAGAAAAATCTATTTTAGAATCACATTGATATGCTATTCCACAGTACCTTTTGTAAAGTAATCCAGAATCATTTACTTTGAAAATTTCAGAAACTAAATGAAGGGTATTAATTTGTCAATTATATTGTATTTTAAGTTTAGTCAGCCTTGAAATAAAATAGTATTTTTTTCTAGCTGTATATAGACTTCTAAAATATTAAGCAGGTTTCAATGATATTCATAAGGTAATCAGAAAATAATAAGGTATTTCAAGATCCCTAAAGGAGGTAGGATATTGCTCTAGTTTGGCAAAAATTCACGAGGGTGATTGGCATTTTCACTTTATCCTAGAAACAGACGTTCAGGTAAAGGAACAATGTATAAAACAAAACAGTTCCTGCAGAACTAAGATAGCTCCTTTTATTATTTTTTATACTATTTGTAGAAAAATTAAAACCATATATGGGTAAAAAGAAAAACATAATTTATCACCTATAATTTTATTATTCAGAGAGAACCATTTTCTTTGTTTAATGCATACAGATAAATTGTTACCAAAAGAGAAAAAATTGCAGTTTTTTGTCTTTTAATAGACGATAAATATCTTACTAACTAAACTATAAATAGCTTACTATTTCAAAAATATATATTATCATTGATACAGGAATTTATTGTAATATACTTACAACTCTTCTGTAGGTTGAATTTTTTTTAAGTTAAAGTGTTCAATTATTGTATTTCTAGTATTACGTTATATATTAATACTACTTTTGAAGTTTTTTTTTGGCCGGGGCTGGGTTTGAACCCGCCACCTCTGGTATATGGGGCTGGTGCCCTATTCTTTGAGCCACAGGCGCCACCCAATTTATACTACTTTTGTTAACTAATTCTTTTTTAACATTTTTATACATTTCAAAGGGTTTTTTTATTGCTAAATATATACACAGTATAGTTGTACTAACCTTGTTCTGAGGGGATGGAGAAGTGACCTCCAGGCCAGGCACAATAGCTCACCCCTGTGATCCCAGCATCTGGGAGGCTTAGGTGGCTGGATCCCTGAACTCAGGAGTTTGAGACCAACCTGAGCAAAAGCGAGACCTTGTCTCTACTAAAAATAGAAAACAAAACAAAAACACCTGGCTGGGTGTTATGGTGGGTGCCTATAGTCTGAGCTACTTGGGAGGCTGAAGCAAGAGGATCTCTTAAGCCCAGACTTGGGGTTGCCTTGAGGGGCCAGCCAGGGCCAGCCAGTGAGAGTCTGTCTCAAAAGAAAAAAAAATTATGGCTCAGATGCCAACTCGATGACAATAGGACCACAGCACCTGCTAAAATCAGGTGAGCTCAAAGCCACTGACACCTTCTCTGCATCATGAGTGCCCTGCCTCAGCCATCACCTATGGGGAGATGGAGTGCCCTCAGTCCTGTCTCTGGAACCCACAGAGCCAGCAACCACACCTCCATTTCCTTATACACAGTACAACCCAGACCTCGTGACGGTCCCATGGTACAGAAACAGCAGAAGGCAGAGCCTGCCTCCTCCCTGCGAGTGTGTGGACTTTATGGCAGCTGAGCTGTGTTCTCTGAAAATTATGAGGTGGTCAGAGGCTCTGCAGTTTCTAGCAGGCAGTAGCCAATCTGAGTGTTTATGCTTTCCTAGTGTAAATCCCCAAATGCGAAATAGCAAGTCAGAGAATATGTATAATATAATATTATGTATCATATTAGCTTATGATACATAGAATCATAAAAATTTTGACTTTTTTTTATTAACATTGTTTTTTATATACTTTTTTATTAACATTGTTTTTCTTATTTGTGATATTGATAATATGAAACATGATAATATCTGTATTTTTGTGTGCTTGGTTATATGAGAACAGGTTTGTGTTGTTGAAAGGTTGGTGGAGGCTGCGCGCAGTTGCTCACACCTGTGATCCTAGGTTAGACACTTGGAGGCCGAGGTCGGTAGATTGCTTGAGCTCACGAGTTCCAGACCAGCCTGAGCAACAGCAAGTCTCCATCTCTAAAAAGGCACAAGTCCTGATCACAGAGAATGGGCTGCCGGTGGCTGAGGCCAAGGAGGGATGTCTGAGACAGGCCCTCTAAGTAGTCACTGGCGCTGAGGAGCCAGGGTAGGTAAGTGGAGAGAACTCTCTCCCAGGCTCTCATGTCATCCAGTGCCAAGTGGCACCTGAGGATGTCAGGCCAAGGCAGAAAGGCTGAGAGAAATCTGAAGATCAGAACCAGGCCTGGAGTAGCCTTTGAAAGGAAAGGCTCCAATGACCAAAAATACAAGAAAACTGACATCCCAGCTGTAAAATAAAGAAATCCCTCGTGGATCTGCAAGCTGCACCAAGAGCGTGCAGTTCAGCTCTGTTGGGGTGAACCCCCTCTTAGTTCATGGCTCAGTACTTTAGGCTTACAAAACACTGTTCCCAGGCAGGACACTTCAGGGGCTCAGAGCACTTGGGTATGTATGATGAGAATTGAAAGTATGTTAATAAGAAGACACACACAAGCATGTTCATGACAGCTTTATTCAGAAGGGCCCTGACTGGAAACAACCCGTTCCTCCATCATCAAGTAAAGAGGTCAGTAATCACCGTTTACCCATATGAGGTCATCCTACCTCACAGGAAAAAGGGACAACCTTCTGACACCCGCAACATTGTGGGTACATTTCTAAACCTTGTGCTTTGCAGACAACTCTGGACAGGAGAGTGTATATTACACAATTCCGTTTGTACAACCCCCAGAATCAACCCATAGTAAATATAGTTAGTCAGAGTTTACTTCTGTATTAGAAGTGTCATTAGACCTAAACTTTAATACACATGTACTCAATCTATCTCCTAAAAATAAAATAATTTTGCAAAAGTTCCATCTCACGCTTAGAGACATATCTTATAATTGTGCTGCAGTCAATTATAAAGCACAGTTGGGAAAATGAATCTTAAAATTATTCACTTTTCAATAAGAAAAAATTAGAGAAACTAAAACATACTTATCTAAGGGACACATACTAGTCAACATTAGCCAACATCTAGAAAGTCTCAGTGTGCGTGTTATAGCAATGATGAGATCCTAAGCCTGCTGAAATGACTGTAATTCTATATTCAGTACATTCTCCAGTTTCCACAGAAGGCTCCTCAAATCTAAAGTTAAGAGGCTGCTGTTCAGTATTAAATTTCCATTTATCAGATGTATCTCAAAAGATAAAATCACAAAAATTGTTAGCTTCAAATATGTAACCATAGGCTACAGATGTAGAGTTTATTTAGCCAAAAGCTTTTTAAGTAACTAAGGAAATCTGTGCAGTTGGCAAAGAAGTTCCTGGGCGATGTGGAATGGTCTCTTAATCTGTCAGTGTCTTTAAAAGCATTTATTACAACGGCAAAACTCCTGGCTCCCTTTTAGAGAATCGTTCAGAGTGCTATGAAAGTTGTCATTTGGATATGTTCAAAAAATCTTCTCAAAAGACCTTTTAATCATATTTAAAATTGAAGCCTATTTTTAAAAGTAGTTGTTCTTATAATTAAAAGTAATTTATTCATGTCTATGTTTTCACTGACCTATCAATTTTCTTCAAGATTATTGATCCCTTTCAGCTACAAAATAAATAATACATTTAGGTCAGACTCATAATTTATCCCAATGATGTTTTAATGTTGGTCAGGAAATTTTATGAGGAAAGAACGGGTAGAAATTTAACATCATTTTTTAAGATTGACATTTAATAACATTTACTTATTTTTCAGAACTTTTGTTGTTTCTTTAAGCAGTTTCTAGATGTAGGGAATTGAATTTTTTGTGTGAGCTTTTAATCTGCTTATCCCAATAACATCTTTTGGATAGGGACACACAATTGGTTGAGTCCACTATTTCTCCTTAAAATAAATATGCCTGAATAGGAGGCCAGGCACGGTGGCTTACCCCTGTAATTCTAACACTCTGAGAGGCTGAGACACATGGAGTGCTTCAGCTCAGGAGTTCGGAGACCAGCCTGAGCAAGAGTAAGAACCCATCTCTAAAAAAAAAAACGGCTGGGCATTGTGATGGGCACCTATAGTTCTAGCTACTCAGAAGGCTGAGGCAACAGGATTTCTTGATCCCAAGTGTTTGAGGTTGCTGTGGACTATAACCCCATAGCACTCTACTGAGGATGACACTCTGGCTCAAAAAATCAAATAAAATAATACATACACAGACACACACACACACACACACACACACACACACACACACACACATACTCAGTGTCTCTCCTAAAACAATTAATTGTCTAAGATTTCCATTTGACAAGGGTACATGTCAAATCTACTAAGTGTAGAGTATAAATGTCTTAACACAATAATTAAGAAAGTATGGTGAAAGCTATGTTAACCAGTTTGTTGTAAGTATTTAAAATTGTATATAAAACCAGCACATTGTACCACATAAATGCATCAATGTACACAGCTATGATTTAATTAAAAAATAAATGTTCCATCTCACACGTAGAGACAAAAACTTATAATTGTGCTGCAGTCGATTATAAACTGCAGTTGGGGATAAGAATCTTAAAATTATTCACTTTTTGATAAGAAAAAATTGAGAAACTAAAACATACTTATCTCTATATAAGCATCTATGTATACTTATCTGTAATATAAATATTATAATTCATGGGTACTGAGTTTTACAAAAGTATCTTGGTCTGCGGGAGACTGGCAAGTGAAAATAGACAGTTTGAGAAACTTTGAGCAGGGATAAGAAAACGCTTTCTGTAAAGGGCCAGATAGTAAATATTTTAGGTTTATGGGCCATAAGGTCTCTGTCACAACTACTCAATTCTGTTGCTGTCTCCAAAAAAAATGGATAAAGCGATGTTCCAGTAAAACCATGTTTAAAAAAGCAAGAGCAGTAGTTTGCTGGCCCCTGCTTTAGAGCTGAAGGTATATAGACCTGAATAAGAAGTCAGAATTTCACAAATCATTCGTTGAAAAATACATGTACCTATGGAATTGTGCTAATTGATGAAGATATTTGTAGACCCAGTTTCTCTGCTAGCCTGTCTGTATAATATATATTCTTTTTTTTTTGGCAGAGACAGGGTCTCACTCTGGCTCACACCTGCTCATGCTGGTCCGAAACCTCTGAGCTCAGGCCATCCACCCTCCTTGGCCTCCCACAGCTCTGGGACAACGGGCATGAGCCACCACGCTCAGTCTATAATATATATTCTTATCCTCAATTCCTAATAATTGTATTTTAATCTATGAAAGATATTTATGGAAAGTTTACAGAAAATAATTATAAAATAGTAATTTAATTTTTAGGAGAAGAGTAAACTATGTGACTGGCATAAGACATTTAACTGCAGTTGACTTTACTTTTTGGCTTTTTAGTAAACTTCTCTTGTCCTTTTGAGCTTCCTCTTTTCTGAGCTTCTATATCTTCTTTTCTTCTTTTTCTACCTTTTTCCCTCCATTCAAGGCATTTAACAGTCAAGTGCTTCTGTCGTGACCCCTCTGGCCCCCTTGGCCCTGGTCTCGATCACCACAGGAAGGAACCAGGTATGATGTGGATTAGTAGTGCACGCTTGAGGGAGGCAGGGATGCCCTTCTTTCCAGGGTAGCCCCAGCAACTGCCACACTAGCCTTTTATTTAGACAGAACAATACAGTTGAGGGGAGTAATTAACAATGACTACGTGCTGAAGGCTCCCATGAGCTCTTTCTCCATAAGGAGCTTCTGCGGGTGAATCACCTGAGAGTCCAACCCTCAGCTGTAAATCATCTTGCTCAGAGGTCATCTGGCTCTTGGTGTCCTCTACATGCTTCTACCTAATTTTTTTTAATCTAGCATTTAATTTATCCTCACTTCTCTCAACTTTATTCTCTAACTGCATTTTACTCATCTCAGCCATCCTGGGGGCTGGTATTTAAATTCTTTTGTTCAAGGTCATCTCAAAGGAACATGCTTGGGATTTGACAGCTAGGTTGCTGAGGGCCATTAATTCAAACACAGGTGTCCTAAGTTGACAGCGGTGGGCTATGCAAGTAACAAATCATGTTTACAAGATATATTTTAATCATGTTATTAAACTGCTGTCATTGTCTTAATATTGCATGTTCCAAATTAAGGCTGCTATATAGTTAAGTGTTGTTGCTACTCATTCTAAGAAAAGAACATAAGTCAACTCAGTTTCTTTCGTAAAGAAATTATGTTTTGATAACATCAAAATTATTCTTCAGAAAAATTATGGTAATGATGCATTTTATAATGTACCTACTGAAACAAAAGATGCACAGTGATATAAGTCATTTCCACAGGTATTTATAAATAATTGATTTGGTATTGATTAGGGTTGAGGCTAATGAGTTCATTGCTTATAATAGCTATATTTAAAAATTGCATTATCAATAGCAAATTATATTGTGTAAATTACCAGTCTTACCATATCATAAGTAGTTAATTTTTTTATTGCTTTTTTGTCATATGGAGAAAAAGGGCAGAAAGCTTGACTCTCTTGGCTCTCTTTTAAGATAACATAACTGCTAATTACTGTTCTTATCAGTGTGCTCTTTGCCTGTGTAGGCTAATTGTGAGTCAAAATACTGCTGCTGGCTTTCATAATTTCTGACTTTAAGAAGTGTGTTGGTTAAGAGTGCAGGATGGGCAATGCAGGAATCACATCCAGGAAAACTAATCCTGGCTTGACAATTTACTGACCTTGTGATATCTGGCCATTTGGTTGACCTTTCTTGGCCTCAGTTTTGTTTGTTTTGTCTGTCTGTAAAATAGGAATAATGATATGAATATTGTTATGATGGGTTGAATGTTTGTGTTCCATACAGATTCATATGTTGAAATCCTAATTTCCAATGTGGTGGATTCAGAAGTGGGACCTTCAGGAGGCAATTAGGTCATGAGGGGGACCCTGCCTTCCCTCTCTCTCTCTCTCTCTGCTCTCTGCTATGTGAGGATCCAATGAGGAGACTAGTCCTGGGCTAGGAGGAGAATTCAAGTAGGCTGGTGCCCGGGTCCTAGACTTAGCCTCTCAAACTGTGAGAAACAAATGCTTGTTGCTCAGTCTGCCCTGTCTATGCTGTTTTGTTATCACAGCCTCAACTGATGAACACAACTGCCTTACCTACCTCAAAAAGTTGTTATGAGAATCAAAAGAGATAATGTGAGAGCAAATTTAAAATCAAAATGTATAACCTTATTTTCCTATAACAAGACCATGTCATATTGGAATCAATACAATTCAAAAGGTAATAATTATCAGTTTTATTCTGCTCCTCAGAGTAGGGTGTGGGAATACTAGTTTTCCTAAATCCTTTTTTCTTGGAGGAAGAGAAGAGTCACCACAGGAGTTGGGGAGCACAAATCCCTGTCACACTCCGCCTCACTGACGTATCTGGAACTTAGAGGACTTTTGCTGCCCACATTTCCTGTAGCATCTCTCTCTGTTTCTTCACCGTTTTTGGCTTCAGGAATGACAAATGTGATGTTGTTTTCAAAGTCCACATTCAAACCTCAGATTTGGGCAGTTTTCAGGCTGTGTATGCAATTATATTCCTTAGCCTGTGGGGATGCATCTCTTAAACAGCTTCTCAAAGAGGGAAGCCTTACGCTCTATAATTCATTGAAATAGAAACTCTCAAGTAGGAGACAATTTACCTTGAAGTTTGGTTCAGAAATGATGTGAGTGATATTGTTACCGGAATTTCTTTCTTCCGTAGATCCTTGATCTCGGGGATTTAAAGAATGAGCCCACGGGCCACAGGTCAGTGGTAAGATAGGATTTTATTAGACAGAAAGGAATACAGAAGGACTAAAAAGCACCAGAGCTTCTGGCAGAGGGAAATACCCAATTGGGGAGTCTCTACAGTGACCTCTTTGTCTGGAGGTGTTAGGTCTTGAGAATTACACTTGGCCAGGACTTGGCAAAGAGAAACACTATTTTCTATGTTAATGAGTGTCACTGTCCCTCCAGCTTGGGCAAAAGGTCAAGATCTTCCCTTCATGAAATTGCTCAGGCCCAGGAGAATTGGGGTGCACTGTCCACCCTTGATTGGGGGAGCTCTGTATCACTATGACACGGGATAACTGTACCAAACTTGTTTGTCTTGTCTGTTGTCACAGCTCTTGCCTGACCTTAGGCATCTGAAGTTTCACCCAGTTGTTTGGGCCCAAAATTATGGAGGCATCCTTAGGAAATCCTGCTGGCTCCACTGTCAATGCTGACCAAAGTCCAACTATATTTCGCCTTCAGCATCACTACCCTAACTCTTCTTTCCCCTAAGATGATTTCAGGAGCCTCCTGACCACCTCCCACCATGTGGTGTGTTCTCAGCATGCTAGCCAGAGTTATCCTTAAAAACATTCAGTCAGATCATTCTGTGCTCATCTTCTCATTTCACTCAAGGTAAGAGCCACAGTCCTTATAATGGCCTAAGAGGCCTTACAGGCCTTCTTACCTGACTGAGCCATCTCCTGCCACCCTCCACTTGACTCTCTCTGCAGCAGTGCCTCCTTCATCGTGAGACCTGCCCTCTACCTCATCCACCCTGTGACTCCCACCCCTTTGGGAGAACTAGCAAGACCTTTGCCCTGAACTCCCACAGCACTTATAGTCTGTATCATCTACATAGTGACTATTTTTATGGTGAGTCTCTCGACCTCAGAGCTCTTACATCAAAAGAATTCCTTGCAGATATCTTCTCTCACATACAACAGCCTCGGAAGACCATCAAGCCATCAAGGTTAAGCCCCTTTCTGGACCCCAGCGCACATGTCATCACTGATTTTCAGAGTGATTAACACAACATCTTACATAAATGTAAACAATGTCTTACTTAAATATAAAGATGAAGAGAATTTTAATAAAAAGTTGACTTAGATAGTATGTATGGAGCAGAAAATGTCTCTAATCTAGATATGGTAAACATTTTTTTGACAAAGTATAGAATTTCTGGCATTCTCAGGATGGTTAGAGATGTATATTTTTGAAATTATTTCCTTTTTTCCTTTATTTTTTAGAAAGATATTCTATGAAATAATCGTGTGGACTGGGAAAAACTGGCACCAATTTATGTATGAGTGTTAATAGGCCAGAGCAAAGCAAACACTACTGAAATGGAAATGCCAAGGGGAAAAGTAGCATGATAAAACTGACATTATTGAAATGGAAGACAGTGTAATGTCTAACAGCATGAATAACCGAAATACTCACTTGTCAGAGAAACATCGCTGTTCACTGAAATACTTCAGCTTTTGCTTAATTCTATATCAAAGATGTTTCCTTGAATGTTTGACACAGTGATTTCTTTTGTAACTCTTTCAAATGAAATTGAAGAAAGATTGTGAGCAGACATAATGTGAATTAGAGGAAAAGCATGTACTCATTTGAAGTCCAAGACCTATATTTATAGTAGTGTTGAATCTAGCTATAATTCAGAATACATAGACAATGCAAAGGTCAGCAGGCATTCTAGTACTTGATCAAGGCTTGTGGAAATATGCTAAATATTATGAAGAAATAATCTCATGCCAGCTTTACTGTTTCACTGGTATGCATGTGTCCATGTGTACACACATAAACACATGCATTCATCTAGATGTAAATAGAACATTCATTAAATAAAATATCTGGCTGTCCATGCCTGCTCCACAGAAGCACATTTTTCTGTTAAGTTATTGAAAATGGGTGCAATAAAGCATAAATTTTATGACAACATTTTTGTCCTTAGATCAAACTCCCTGCCAGGACAGCTCTTGCTTGGTTGAAAAGAGCTGGAGGACTCAGTCAAGTAGAATAACACTTCAATTTGCTCTAAGCAAGATATATAATGAAGAACTAATTTGAATAGCTGGTGACAATGGCTACTGGTGTGAGAATAAAATTGCTAATGGATTTCTCTGTATATTTCCCCACAGCAGCAGTTAAGGGGAATTAACAGGATTTCATCCTAACATCTAGAAACTCTTAGATTATCACTGAGGAAGAATAAAAAATTGTATTGAAGTGATGTGTTTTTAGATACATTTTTAAATTGTCTCTAAACATTAAAACTAAAGATGGCATAAGGAGATATAACATGTATATTTAAAGATATATTAAAGAACAAGTTAAGTAATGCTATTGTATAAATAATTTCACACCTATGATCTCAGGGAGTAATGGGTTATAATTAGAACATAAAAATGAAAGTCAAGCCACATATTTTACATTTGTTTACATAGATCAATTAAATAAAAATAGTTACATTGGTATATGATGATTAGATATGTGTGCATATGGAGCCTTTTTTTTTTTTGTTAGCCATCTTTCACAAGGTTAAGGACGTTGGGGGAAGCAATGATGTGTAGGAAAGGTAGACGTTGCCTGAACTAATTTGTATTGAAAAAAGAAAAACTTAACTAAGCTGTTTTTGCACATTAAATGTAAGAGGCTGGACAATACTGGATAGGACTTTCCATTTCTGGATCACTGATCTGAATCCAGCAGATGCCATGTCATCAGGGACCAAAACTCATTACCATAGTGTCATGGAAATTAGGGTAACTCTTACAGTTCTTTTCCAAAGGTAGAAATGACTATGCATCGTATGAATTATTAGAGGTAAGCTAGGTTTGCAATTTTTTGAGGCAGAATAGTGAACTTAGATGTGATAAAAATCATCTCCTACCCCTTTTAAAAACCAAACTCAGTAGAAGCTGTGTTAAGTTGACCCCCTGGGACTGTAAACAAACCGGTCAACACACAGAAGAGGTCAACAGAAGGAATTAGGCCTACCATGGTGACACGCACATGTGGTGCATGTCTAGTTGGTGAAAATTAGGTCAACCTAAGGAGGTGGTCAGCTGTGGAGGCTCTGCGGTTTATCCTTCATTTTAATAATGAAACAATAGTCTTTATTAAACTACTGTAAGTAGTAGTTAAATTCCTATGTGATAAACAATTGCCATTTTTATTTTTTCCCACTACTACTCTTTTAAGAAAATCACACCCACATTTTGATGGGACTGACACCCCTCCCCCACTCTCACATCACCATGCAATAGATGGTCTGGGTCAGTTGCACAGAGAATTTGCACCTGTTGGTACCTAACATCTTGTCTCCAGCTGTGGCTATGTACCAACATTTGGGGCATTGATTCAAATGTTTTCGATTTTAAGTGTGCTATAATATGGAAAAAGGTGAGAAATCACCTGCCTTTTATTAAAACTATGATCAGAAGACTTTGTAAAAGAATCTACCAGCAAAAACCTCAGAAATGATGCCTTTGATATTTTCTGACTGTAACAAGGCTATCCATTGCCTGGAATGGATATGCAATGTCACATTTGAACGTCTGAATGAAGCTATGTAGTAGTAACAAAAGTACACCGGGTCTCACACTTACATAGCTATGTAAAGTGGTGGTAGAATAAGGATTTTTCAAAAGAATTTCTCTGGTTCTTTTGAGACTGGAGATGAGAAAATGCTACCTCTTAATGTGAAATAATACTGTTTATCTCTTACAATTGAACTCCACATCCAAAGTTTCCCCTTGCACAACTTTTAGTCCAGCATGATTGGCCTCAATTGCGCTCTTTTTAGTGTGCAGAGCCATCAATCAGACAGCTGTGAAAGCGGGAAGATGAAGCCCTTGAAACTGAATTTGTGGCTTTGAGAAACAAAATACTTTCCATCTGCATCTTCACCTTTTATCATTGTTCTTAAAGTGTTTCAGAAAGAAAAGAAAGACATTAAGACATAGGTGTCTAAAATGCTAATCAGGTAGGATGGCAAATGCCATTCAAGGGGGAGATGGAACCCACTTGGTGGGTGATGATTGAGTGTCTGGTATTTGTGTCAACCCACCAGGGGCTCTGGCAGGGAAATCTGTACCCAAGTGTCCATAATAATTTCAAGCATTACAAGAATGCCCACATTTAAATATAAATGTGAATTGCAAAAGCAGACATATAGCTATTCACATAGAGAGATGTAGATTATAAATGTTCATCAATATTTAAATATCAGTATTGATATAAGCAGATATTATTTTCTATCTGTATAGAATGTTATTCCACTACTTGTAAATAATTCCTTTAAAATATTTTCTGTATTGTAAGAAGACCATCTAATCCTCTTGATCTTCGTAAACATTGTGTTTTTCATCTACATGACTGGTGTCTAGAATATGTGGCTCTTTCCTTAATTAAAAACATATTCTTGCTCTTTTTACCATTAAGCATGTTAGAGATATGCCTTTGCTTACATGGAAGATACGTCCATGATATATTTATATTTTCAAAGTGAAAAATCATGTTTTATGACAGCACTACTTGTGCATACGTTTACAATGTGTATACATATAATTTAGGCACGTATCTTTTTTTTTTTTTTTTTGAGACAGAGTCTCACTACATCACCCTGGGTAGAGTGCTGTGGCATCACAGATCACAGCAACCTCGAACTCTCCAGCTTAAGTGATTCTCTTGCCTTAGCCTCTCAAAGTAGCTGGGACTATAGGCACCCGCCACAGTGCCCAGCAATTTTTTTTTTTTTTTGTAGTTGTCATTGTCATTTGGCAGGCCCAGGACAGGTTTAAACCCACCAGCCCTGGTGTATGTGGCTGATGCCCTACCCACTGACCTACAAGTGCTGAACCCACATATCTTTTTATATAGTCATGTATACACACAGAAATGTTTATAACTAAATGCCATATGAACCTAAATTATAACAGTAGGGTCATGAAATTATTGATGTTTTACTTCCTATACCATGTTTCCCTTCTACCGATATTAAACACAAAATTTAATATCAGAAAATATGTCTACTTCCATTTCAGAAAAGAAAATGATGAGCTACTTTTTCTAACAACCTCACTTTTGTCTTAATTGGCCTCAGCTTCTCTGAAAAGTAAGACTGCAGTTGTCAGAATTCTGATAAAACAGGGATCATCTAATACTGTTAAAGTATGTTCTACTCGTTAGGAAAACAAAATAAGTAAAACATTCATCCATGAGACATATTAACCATTTCTGCCAAAGATCATCCAGGTCAACTCCCATGTTATACCCACTCTCCAGAAAGCAACAGACCATAATCTTTTACCTTTGCCCTCCCCACTATTTCTTTTACAAATCTCCACTAACAGTCTATCTTTGAAAGTTGTATATTTTAACCAGAAGACAATACAAAGCATTAAACTTTGGCCTGTGTTAACATTCCCCTTACAAAAAATTTTATCTCTGTCTTTTCCCAATGACCAATATGTATAACAACAAATGCAATTGATTTTTAATCTGTTAGTGCAAATATTATGATTACACTGGATTGCATCTATTTTTTAGATGCTCATGAAAAATTATATCAAAACTCTTAAATTAACAGCAGTATCTACACATTCTCATGTACATGCATGGTGAAGGCTGGACAATCTATTAAGTCTTCCTCATTTCCTTAGGATCTGGGAAGCTCAGATACAAGTTTTAGGAATAA
Organism: Galagoides demidoff; assembly: GCA_963574575.1. NCBI lineage: Eukaryota > Metazoa > Chordata > Mammalia > Primates > Galagidae > Galagoides > Galagoides demidoff. The sequence continues at coordinate 28,079 of CAUYQV010175293.1, forward strand.
GGAGTATTAGCTTGTGTTTCTTGATATAATTTCTTTATCTTTCATGTCACACAAAATTCTTTTTGTTTTTTTATTAAATCATTTATACATAGATCATAAATACATTTATGCCATTATGTTTACATCCTACTAATCAACATAGCCTTCACCTCATTTACCCAATTATAGGATTAAGACATTTGTGTTCTACACCTGATAGATCCAACTTGTACTTGCAGTATGCTCCATAGGTGTGGTCCCCCTACTAACTCTCCCTCTATTGACCCATCCCGCTCCCTTCTCCCTTCACTGCCCTTCCCTCCTTCATCCTAGGCTATAGTTGTGTTTCATTTTCATACACAAATGTGAGTGATTGTAAATTGATTTCACAGCAGTACTGAGTACATTGGATGCTGCATAGTTCATTTTTTTAAAATACTGAGTTCATTTTTAAATGCTGCATAGTATTCCATGGTATACATATACCACAATTTATTAATCCATTCATAGGTCCATGGGCACTTGGGCTTCTTCCATGACTTGGCAATTATGAATTGAGCTGCAATGAACAATCTGGTGCAAATATCTTTACTGACAAATGATTTTTGGTCCTTTGGCTATACACCTAGAAGAGGAACTGCCGGATCAAATGGCAGGTCTACATTTAGATACTTGAGTGTTCTCCAAATCTTTTGGAACAAAACAATAATGAAGACATGAACTATCAGAACCTCTGGGGTACTCAAAGGCAGTCCTAAGAGGGAAATTTATAGTGTTGCAAGCCTTCCTCAAGAGAATGGAAAGAGAAGAAGTCAACCACTTAATGGGACAGTAAGCAACTGGAAAAGGAAGAACATTCCAATCCTAAACCCAGCAGAAGAAAAGAAATAACTAAAATTAGAGCAGAACTAAATGAAATTGAAAACAAAAGAATTATACAACAGATAAACCAATCTTTTGAAAAGGTCAATGATATAGGTAAACCTTTGACTAATCTAACTAGAAGTAGAAGATTAAAATCCCTAATTTTATCAATCAGAAATGATAAAGGCCAAATAACAACAGACTCCCTAGAAATTCAACAAATCCTTAATGATTATTACATAAAATTCTATTCTTATAATTCTAGTCTCAAAGTTCTAGTCTCATAAAGCTAAGGGATCTGAACACTGAATTTCTGACAGGCCTCTTTTGAAAGTAAAAGCAGCCCTCTTCTCTATTTGAGGAGGCGAGTCTCCCCTTTCCTGAGAAATTTAGTAGCTTCTCATCAAAGGAAGTTTCTTTGTAATATATTCCTGAAAATTTGTGCACTCTCTTTGCTATTAGACCTATACCAGACTAAAATCACAGCAGGTTCCGGTAGATGAGTGAGGCTTAAAGCATGGTGCATGAAGAGGTATCGATACTTATAAAAAGAATTGTATACTTTACTAATTTAAATAGGCAGAAACTTGGGGAACCCTTATGAGAATATATTCTAGTAGTGGGAAGATCAGTCAATGAAGTCATTATATCAAAATATTCATTACACTGAGGAAAGTATCGAAAGTCTTACAAATGTTGGAATGCTTAGGTGATTTTTTGTTTGTGTGTGTCTAGTCTTCTCACTTACACCTTACCTATGTCTCTTAGGAGAGTCTGGAGGACACTCTATAAAGGGAGTCTATAAAAAATAAATTTATGGGGTGGGCCTGTGGCTCAGTGAGTAGGGCGCCAGCGCTGTATACTGAGGGTGGTGGGTTTAAACTCGGCCTCGGCCAACCTGCAACAATGACAACAATAAATAGCTGGGTGTTGTGGCAGGTGGCTGTAGTCCCAGCTACTTGGGAGGCTGAGGCAAGAGAATTGCCTAAGCCCAAGAGCTGGAGGTGGCTATGAGCTGTGATGCCACAGCACTCTACCGAGGGCAACAGAGTGAGATTCTGTCTCTGAAAAAAAAATAAATTTATAAGAAGAGCCCTGACATCTTTAGGTCTTGTTCAGTGGATATTCTCCATAGGCTAAGAATTACAGTGAGAATATGAGTATTTGGACCATCTCTACCACACAAGGAACCATGAGAGGAAAGGGAATAGGCTTACAGTGCTATAACAAAATGGCACAGGCTGGGTAGCTTATAAACAGCAGAAAAGAATTGATCACAGTTCTAGAGGCTGAATTCCAAGGTGAGAGTGCCAGTGTAATCAAGCTCTGGTAAGAACCCTCTTTTGGGTTACAGACTGTCATCTTTTCACTGTGCCCTCACATGATGGAAAGAGGGCTAGAGAATTTCTGGGATCTCTTCTATAAGGAAACTCATTCCATCCATGAGGGCTCCACCCTCATGACTTAATCACTTCTCAAAGGCCCTCTGAGCTATAATCACACAATCATGTGAAAAATGAGAATTGTAAGAGTTTATTTTCCCGTTAGCTTATATGGTTTTATGTATGTATTAACAAATTTGCATCCTTCCCATTCCCCTACAATTTAACATAATATGTGTTAATATTAATGGGGCTCACACGAGGTGCCCCAAAAATCACTGCTAAAGCATCATACATGGAGAAAGGGAAATTGTAACTAAATGTAACTTTATTTACAAAATACTCATTACAAATTTTGGACAAATATTTTCTACATTTTAGCCACCTCTTTGTAAAATTTTGTAATGAGTATTTTATAAATAATGGTATATTTAACTATAATTTCAAATTTTCCTTATGTATGGTGACTTTAGGGGTGACTTTTGGGACACCCTATATTTCAGTATATGTCTTATAAGATATTAAAGAAGGAGTTGATGTAGTTAAAAAGAAAAAAATATATTATTCAAAAATGAGTAAAAAGATTTTGACCCCTTTATAGAGAGGGTTAGCATGCATTCAATTGGGCAAGGTTTGTATGTATCCCATTGAGAAGATGAATGAATATGTTATTATCTTTCTGGTTAAGAGAGATGAGGATAGATGCTAAAGTGACAAAAGATAGAGTATGTGTTTGTACTGGGGCAACTTAGCTAAGCTGAAACTACTTTTCCCAGAATTCTTACCCTATATGGATCATATGAGTAATTTGTTTTTGTAAAATTTTGATTGAACAACCATATTTTTATCCTCTGAAAATTGATGCAGGGCACCAGATATTGTGTCTATTCATATCCAATGTTATTGCTCTGTTAGCAAACTTTGTTGGCATCCCACCTACAGCTCCTTTAGATCAAGCCAGATCCCCACCAGATGTTCTAAGTCTTCAGCCAAGTGCATGTGCAGCTCAGAGTGAAGGGCTCTGACTCCTCCATCAGAAGTTGGGAATGGTGAGAGACAGATATGCAGGTTCTGCTTTGCCCCCATGGATCCCAGTCACTTGCACAGATTCCAGTTTGATCGTGTTCTCATCCATATCCAGTTTCCCTTTCTTTTTTACTGCTGGACCAACTAACCTATAGCAAATAATCAACAGACAGCATTCACGTACAGACTCTTCCACCAACATCACCACTGTTCAAGGTCTGATTCTGGTGATAACTGTATCAATTATAGTGACTCTGTTTCCTTTAATGAATCTTGACTAAGATGGATGAATAGGTAGATAGACTGATAGATGGATAGAAGATATGATGACAGGGAAAGAAGTTATATTGGAAAGTGATTTTTTAAAACTGCATTGTTTTGTATTACATGAAAAAAAAAATGTGTCCAAAATTTGGATACAGAAGCAAACAAACAAAAATGAAGCAGGCAGGGAAAATAAAGAAAATCAAATAGGGCATATCATTTTTTAGTGTCTCTGTTGAAAAAATTAAAATGCCCTCCAAGCAGGCAATTTAACAAAACAACAAATCTACATCATCCACTATGTAAGCGGTACCATGTATATTGAAATAATGCTATTCTAGACTTCTTACAACATTAAAAACAATTTAATCTAAATTACATAAATACTTGTACCTTAATAAAGAAAATAGTAAGTGGTCTGCTTTAAAATAATTGCCTGAAAAACAAACTTAAATATTGACTATAATGACATACTTTACAAGATATCCTCTCAGGTAGATGCAATAGCAATTATTATTTATGGAGTACTTGCCTGATGCCAGGAACTACACTATTTGGTTTATATTTATTAATTTTGTCTTCACAATACTTTATAAAGTAGGTGCCATTTTAGTCCCAGTTTATAAATAAAGAAAGAAAAACTAGGGAGGTTAATTTGCCTGAGGAAATAGATCTAGTAAATAAGAGAACCAGGAGATGAACTTAGATGTCTGATCTGAGAGTGTATATTCTTAAATCTTTGATATCCATTTTTCAAATTCTCATAAAATGTCATTTGAAAATTATCAAGACATATATCAACTCTAGCAAAATGTTAAAGCCACTATTCCAATCTGTAGAATTATCTTTCATCATTAGGTTGCCTGGGGAGATGAGGGTAAGGAGATGGTATAAGGAGTCAGAAAAAGAGGGGAGTCTGTGTATTTATGCATATGAATCATAATACACGCACATGTCAATATGTTTATATGTATGTGTGATACATATATGTATAAACAAATTAAACATAATACTTCACAATAAAACAGGGAAGTACTTTCAATTATTTTCATTAATTTTAGATGTTTCTTCTATCTACAACCTTGTTCCTGAATGCATAGTAACCCTGTTATATCTATCATTTGAATTATAAATATGGCCTACAAATTTTCTTCTGTAGAAGATGAATTTTAGAGCACTCACTCTGCATCAACCAAAAACATTTTCCCTTACCATAGTTTTGTCACAACTATTTGTTAAATAGATATTATGGATTACATTATCATGATCATTAGTCCAAAAATCATGTAACTTGTGAGTGGTTAAATGTTTATATTATCTATAGAAAACAATTGGTATGTGTTGGAAGGGTTCTCTTTTTTTTCTGTTATTATTACATCATCATCAATTTTTAATACTCTGATATAGTCAATGAAATTTAATGTGCACTTTTTATTATTTTGGAGGCATCCTTCTGGGAGCACTCTCTTTGTTTCTTACAGTATGGGTTGGTTTGTCATAAGAATGGAAATGATTTTCCTGATCAAGTGGCATTTCCTTCCTCCTCTCTTATGTATGTGATCTTGGTTTTACAAATCCTATTATCTCTTTCTTTGCTTACCGCTATTAGTATCTCATCTTGCAAGAGCATGATTTCCAATAGCAACATGATAAAGGGTCCATGTGAAGTAAAAATTTTTGTGAATTGAGGGTAATACCTCAATTTCTTAGAGAATTCTAAACTGGAAATCATTTTCCCCAAGAAATTCTAGAGCAACTTTTCCACAGTTCCACTTTGCTTCTGAGAGCTCATAACATTCTGACGCTCTCCCTAAGTGTCTGACTTGACTTGATTTATTTTTTAATTCATTCAGTTTCTTTCAATAAACATTCAGATTCCTTGTCTTTAGATTCTAAAGTGTGAGGGGAAGATACCTTGATGAGGTAGGCCTTCATTCACTGTGCTGGACACTCTGAAACATTTTCAGACTGAAAATTCATGCACTTAGTAACACAGAAGTTTCTTAGGTTATTTCTTCCCTAATTGCCTATCCTCTGTTTCCTTAGTTCAGATTTTTTTGGAATTCTCTAATCTCTGTTCCCATTTTATAATTCCTACCAGCACAATGTTAACATTTCATTAACTACATCTGTTATTTTCTTTTCTGTATTTTCCAATCTTCCATTGTACCATCTCCTCATTGTAATTTCTAGAATTTTTAAAATTTTGATTTTTTTTTTAATTTTTAGAAGCTGGTATTATTCTCTAAAACGTTATTTTTATAAGATTTCTTATTGTTTCATGGATATACTTGTTTCTCATTTTTTGGATAATCTAAATGTATGTATGTTATTATATAAATATATAATATGTATATATATATATCATTCATACATAATTCTGTATCTTATAGTTTATTTTCTTTCCCATATTCATTCCTTATTTTCTTGAGTTTCTTTTTACCTGATTATTTATATTTAACGTTCTAACTCTCATGGTAAACTTTCTTCTGTATATCTGCTGAATCTGGGACATCATTCAGATTTTGTGATAAGACATTAGAAAGATTGTTGGCAGCATGTCAAATGGCATACTTTACTAAGCGATGACCAAACTATAAGTTGTTTCTGCATTGGAGGTCCCCCAAAATTCAGTGAGTTTTTTCTCTTCAGTGTGTCACTGACTTTTACTTAATGCTGCTATTTCCAGGCAGTATTTAATCTCTGATCCTAGCAGATAAAATATTACTAGAACATATCTATCTATATATTTTTTCTTTTGATATAGTCTCACTCTGTTGCCCAGGCTAGAGTGCTGTAGCATCAGCCTAGCTCACAGCAATCTCAAACTCCTAGTCTCAAGCAATCCTCCTGCCTTAGCCTCTGGAATAGCTGGAGGCCTGCCATGATGAAGTCTAATTTCTTTGCTATTTTACCAGAGGTAAGGAGTCTTGCTCTTGCTCTGGCTAGTCTTGAAATAAAGAGCTCAAGGAATGTGCCCACCTCAACCTCCCAGAATACTAGGATTATAGGCATGAGCTACTATGCTGGGCCATAGAATATAAACTTACTATTTTGTCAGGGTCAGAAGTTACTAAGTATAAGGTAATCACTTCATGCTGAAAAACAGTGAGATGTGACTCACTCTTGTGACTCCATCTTGAAAACATACTCACTGCTTTCAAAAGTATCTAGTGCCTTTGAATCCTTGAGCTTCTCCAGAGTCCAAATTCTGCAAGTTTAATGTCAGTTTTCTATCGTTTATTATGTTATTTAATACTTCTTCAGCTCATTTTTCTGCTGTGGTCATTTCTCCCATTTTTTTATACTTGTGAGCATTGTTTTTTAATTTTTTTTAATTTGAACTGTTAAACTAATTTTTCTTGAGAAAGAAGATATAACTCTGTGAATTCCTTAGTCATGTTGGACAATGGGAATTTAAAAATAATTTAAATTTATCAGTCAAATTATGTTGTATTATATGGTTTAACTGGTATTATTTGTAATAAGAAAAATTACAAATTAGAAATCCAAGCCTGAAAATTTCAACAAAAATCTCCGCTGTAATCAAATTATGTCAGTTTATTGACATCTGTTGTCACCAAACAACATACTTGTCCCAGGTAATCATGTTATACTTGAGTGTAGTAGTTAGAAAAAGTTAATCTAAATTATTCAGGTAGAAAATATTATGCAAATTAAATGTGGTTTCCATGGTAATTTAAAGATTATTTGTATTTTTAGAAACTATATAAAATATGAAAGTAAGTCCATTTTTGTAAACAGCATTAATTTTGTGAATATGTATTGATCATCAAGTTTAGAAATGACATTAATCTAAGAAGCACTAGGAGCAAACTTCCTTCTTGGAGAAGTCATTTGGAACCAGATGAAAGGATGATGTCACATGGGATCTAGTATTTAGAATATGCGTTCTATTTCTGAGATAGGAGTATGCAGATTGAAGTCTCAGCACTAATTTCTAAACTCTTTTCTAACTCATTATAAGGGTAACTCAGCCACAAAAATTGCCTTAGTTAATTGCCTTTAGCCTACTAAAATGAAACAAACAAACAAACAAACAAAAAACCAAAAAACTTCCAGATATCTTTCATTTCTCATCAATTCTCCACTGTCTCAGAACAGACCCTGAGATATTGATCTTCACAGGTCTGAGAGTTCTTCCACCAGCTAATGCAAGCAGAAAAAAGAAGGTTCCAAAGTTCACATTACCTGTGTGACAGACCATGCTAAATATACTAAACACATAAAATTTCAGAAAATTTAACCAAAATACATGGGAGCCTTGAGGATATACAGTTAGAGTGATTTCTAAGAGAGCACTGGAGGGGCAAATGGACACCACAGGGGCACAATGGTGCAACTTATTACAATCGTTGAACAAATAGGCAGCTTGCTGTCGGGATTAAATGAGAAAGCTGGGGCTCAGAACACTCTGGGTATGCAGAGGACTAAACCTGTTCCCAAGAGTGTTAGACATCCTGATGAACAAAAGAGAAGCAAATTCATTTAGAGTCCTCTAAGTAATTTAGAGTGAGTCTAATGAAGCAGAAAGACCCAGGCCTGCATGGGATTAATACTACATGGACAGACACAGCTTCAGAGAACACAGGTACAGAAAGGGAATAGAAGGGCAGATAGTACTTGCTGAGTGATTTAAAATTAGGTGTACTATTAAAACTTTGTAACAAATGATGTGAGGCTAGCTAGCTTGGATCACAGTTAAATATATACTCTCAGATTATCTGTATCAAAAGCTAACATTTCTCAATATTATTTATAATAAAGCCAGAAAGCTAAGCATATCTCTGATACTTTATATGATAAAGATTTTATATAAGCAATATCAAGGATTAGAATAATGAAAGTGAGTTTCTCAGTATAATTTTATGGCACATAATTAGTACTCTATAATTTTGCAAGGGATAAAAGAAATATGAGTTAAAGATTATGAAAGCAAGTGATGAAGAGAAAGAAAAATTTTATGGAAAGACTAATACAATTTCTGAAGACAAGTTACTGCAAGTATTAAGTTACGTTACTAAGCTTTTCTAGATGCTCTAAAATCTCAGGCCTGTAGGATTCTGATCTGTGGGACATTTGTGAGACAGAAAGCCTGCTTTTGCCTGGATTTGACAATTTATAAATTCCAGATCATGTGTAATGGCTGGGTGTGATCAAAAGGCAGATAGTAGAAGTGGTGAAGAGAACCCTCCAGATAAAAGATCATAAAAATATAAGAAATATAAATAATAGCAACACAGAAGTTATAGAAGCTCTCAGGTAAATATCAGGCAACATTTTGATCTTTGGGATAACAAATGACATGCGGGATGGCAGGAATCATTAACTCATATGACAAACCTAGTACTTAGGTGGAATAGCCCTACGTTAATCAGAAACACTATTTCTCTTAATTAGACTGACTTTTCATGTGGTGATGTTGAAAGCTGAAAATGACAAATTAAAAAACCAAAATGATAAAAACCCATGGATATTTAGTAAAATTCATTTTAATCAGTAAGTTAGAAAGTTTTGGGGTTTTTTAATAGACAAAGTAGAATCTTGTTTAAGGCATAAACTCCGCTCCTCAAATGCTTGGGTTTGAATTCTGCCTTTAAAATCTACTAGATCCGTGATTTAGGGCAATTTAATCCCTATCCCTCAACTACCTCATTCATAAAATGGGCGTATTATGACCTACCTTATAACACACAGGTCGCTGTGAGGTAGTCAACTCCATAAATTGTTAATATTCTAAGCATAAACTTCTTGGAATAGTACCTGGCATACAGTGGGCACCATTAAAGTTTTTTTTTTTTTTTTTGCTACTGTTATCTTAGTTATTTTAAGGAATTTTTGGAAACTTACTTTGTAGTAGTTCAGTGAGAAACATTTTCAGCTCTTTCTAATACCTTTCTGTCTAATAAAAAGATAAATATGGCATGTAACACAATAATCACATATAAATAATACTGAAATTTTAAAAAAATGCTTAAAACTATAAAAAAGATAAGTAGTATTCCCACATAATTGCAAAAGTAAGACTACTGCAAATATTGTCAAAATCGTCCAAAGTTAGGCTGACTTTGGTTCTGTCTCATCCCTGTTTTTGCCCTTTTCACTTTATGCTGGTGTTATGTTTGCCAGGAATGGTGTTCTGTAGTCTACATGAGTCTTTATCAAGAGAAAGGCAATAATCTGATTAAGTGATTTTTTGACTCTAGGGTCCTTCTGGTACAATATTATAAAGAAATTTTCAAGTACCAGTATGTCCATCAGCAGTGAAGAATACTGTATAGTGCATCATGGTAACCATTTTGAGTGCTTTTTGAAGGCAAAACCAAACCTGTTTTCTTTTTGTTGTTGTTGTTGTTGATAAATGTTCAATAAGCATTGATCTGTAATCAATTAATGTTTGCTGAATAGTTGAACCTTTGTTTTAATACATGATATATTACTGATACAGATAGTTGCAAAGATAAGGCATAGATACATTTAAGCTATTCAAACATAACTTCTTATCTGAAGAAATAAAGATACATGATAAAAAGATTAGTAATTTTATTTGATGGAGGTATGGACTTCATACCCAGTACAATCCTTAGAAGTCTCACCAGGTAGCATACAGTTGTCCCTGCTAACTTTGACTGAGGGAAGGATATACCAGACAAACTTGGCTGGAGACACCTTACCTGGACCAGGTGTTCCTTATAAGAGATTCAGAATGGAATGTTCCTCTTATGTGATAAGTTTAGCTTCATAGTCCTTATGTATCTCATGGTAAATATATTTTCTAGTTCAGTTTGTAGAACCAGAATGAAGACCAGTAACCCATGGTCTCTTGGAATCATATCATGCTAATATACTGTTAAACCAGCGAGTATATCTTACTTTGTGCTAGTGAATGAAGGGGAAAAATCTTACAGTGAATCATTTCTGATGTTGGAAATTGTACCAGATAAATTGATGATAATAATTTTCATAATGTTTCTAGTAGTAAATTAACATCAATTTACTTCTATTGTGTATAATGTTTCTAAAAATTATTAACATTATTTTACTTTATTACTATATCACCAACATGAGTTAGACTTCAGTTTGAGAGATTAATGTGTGAACTAAAATAAAGGTCAGAGCTGTAGTCAAATGTTTAACCCAAGCCCTGCACTACCCCACGTGCCTGATGAATTCTGGGTCCTATTGAACATTATTCCCAGGCACTTTCACCTGCGGCTGACTGTTTTTCAAGGCAAGCAGTGGAATCATGCAGGTAATTCACTATTCCTGAGAGGTCAGGAGACTGTGAGAGAAACTAACGGAATTTATAACTTCCTCCACACGCCAACTGTACAGACAGCATGAGTATTGAAGTTATTGTGTCCTAGCTTTGACCCATGCCATTGCTTTAGAAGACATTCTAACATCCCCTTTCAGAATGTCCCTGTGTCCATGCTGTGTGCAATTTGTAAAAGTTAAGTTTGATGGCATGACTTTATATGGCACTTCTTAAAAAGCATTATTAGGACATAGATTTTGAATACATTTATGGGAAATGTAGGGATACAATCTTCTTGCAATAAGGAAGGCAAAGGAATACAGTACCATGATACCCCTTTCCAGCACATTATTTAAGAAATCACAAAAATAAATATTTATTCTTGTGATCCATTCTATAGCTCATAAAAGATATTGATCTACATTGCTGTGTCTGCCTCTTCCAACATTTAGTTGACGAAAATATATCACACAAGATTTTAGCCCCAAATACGTAATAGCAATCAGTCCATCTTTCAATAATGAAGTCTAAAAGATACCAATTTCACTGATATGCTTCCAAATTTTATAAATAATATTTTAAATTAACATATTAATATAGGAGGAAAAAATCGCTACTGTACACAGAAGGATCAAATAAACATTTAAACATATATCTAGGCTTATTTTTGCACAGTATTATGCAGTAAAAGTACTTCATCTTAGCTCCAGGCTAGAATCAGCTGTTCTTATCATTTTTCCTGATAGTAATAATAGGGCACAACATTGTGTGATTAGCAATCACTTGGAGCAGCAGACTCTTCAGCTGAGCAGGTAAGACTCAGCAGGATTCTGGGAGAGCAGCCAATGACCAGCAGGTTTATTGCATCTGCCAGCAGGGAGATTATTTTAAAACTTGAACCTGCTGGGATTTTGTTTTCTGAAGAGTCTATATTTTTGTTGTTGCTTTTGCTGCATCTTTTGTAGTAGTGAATTTTGCATTAGCATACACTATCAAGAAATTCTGACACCTGAATCAGAGGGAGTTAATTACTCACCAGTAGGGGTCATTATCAGTGAACTTGCACTTAACACTGGAGAAATAAGGATTGACAGTTGTAATTATGCAGTTGGGAGAAAACCAATCTTGTGAGTGTATTTTCAGGATCCTGACTTATATGCATTTATTTATTGTCTCAGAGTTGTTGCCTTAAGGAAAAGAAAACTTCAAATACAATAAATTGGTAAATTAAGTTGTTGACACTGAGAATAGTGAAGAAAAAGAATTAATTAGCTAAATGCCTTTTCTCCTAAACTTCTTGAATAATATTGAACCTGGCTTCAGAAATGGCATTTTGTAATTGTGGTAGTCAATAGCTATAAATTACTGAAGCTTACTCTTTGCTAGGCACTGTGCAAGAATGTATCATTCATTATCCTCATAAAAATTGATTAAGATAGTTACATTTGCCCATTTTATAGCTGAGGAAAATGAGTCTGAACTACTTTAAATAATTTTCCCATAGACAGTTACTTAGCATTCAACCAGTTCCTAAAAATATGGTGGTGCAAAAAGTTAACTGATCTACCACAGAAAGATAAATATTAAGTAGTCTACCACAGTCACAGCATTGCTGCCTTTTTCTGGTAATTACAATTATAATGTTGTATAGCAACATAAAATGTCTCATGAAAATCAAAATTTAGATACTGAATTATTATTAATAAGGAATTCAAAAACTGAAACACAGGTAGAGTTTGACTTAGAAGGTTGGCATAATTATTAAAGACTCATTTTCCATCCATTGTGCCATCTATACTTTAGTCTTTGTTCCAGGATACGGCTGCAAATATAAGGTAGATATACTGATAACCCAGGTGCATAAGCTTATTCTCACATCTGGCAGAAATAAAGGAGAACCTTGCCACAACTATCAAAAAGATAAAGTTCATGCCAACTGGGCCTCTGTAAAGAGGTGTATCAACAAATGCCACATACTAATTGCTAGGACATTTCTTCAGATGGCAGAGAGAGTAAGACTGTAGAGGCTTACATCTTGGAAAGAACCTGGACCTAAGATGAAAAGTCTCGATGTTTCTAAGGAACTCTTTAAAATGCCAATGATATCCAACATTTTGAGAAAAAAACAAATGTTATAAATGTTGACGCTGAAGATATTAATGGGGCTAAATCACAGGGGTCTCATAGGTTGTGTCAAAGAATTTAAGTTTCAGGTGGCCTGTGATTCAAAGGAGTAGGGCGCTGTCCCCATATGCCAGAGGTGGTGGGTTCAAACCCAGCCCTGGCCAAAAACTGCAAAAAAAAAAAAAAAAAAAAAGAATTTAAATTTCATTCAGTTGAACAGATAAGTATCCACAGGTCTTTTAAGAAAAATAGAAATAGGATATAAATTACATTTTTAAATGATTAATCTAGCTTCTGTGTGGAAATAGAAGTAGGGAGTGTGATACCTCCAACAGTTGTGTAGGAAAGAGATGATGATCACCAGAGTTATACTAGCAAAGATGGAGATTGGTGAATTGATTCAAGATACATTTTGTAAAATAAATAAATAAATAAATAAATAAATGGGATATACAGATATATTTTTATAAAATACTTTGAGTAAACCACTTTATTAAGAAATTGTGACTTATTAGATTACCCAATCAACTTTTTTAGGAATTTTGGTGAGAAAACCAAAACTTATTAGTAAAAGGAGGGAAGAAGTAATTCTGAATAGAGAAAATATATGGATTTTTTAAGAATTATTTTCCCCATTAAACTGATTAGCAGAGAATTAAAGTGATTTTGAAGAAGATTAGATTAAATTTTGAAGAGGAACTCTATAGGTGGTTGAAGTCCTGTCCCTGGCTGTGATGTCTGGTAGGTCTTGATTGGTTTTCTATGGGAGTTTTCCAAGTCCTACACGTGTATCTGTGATCAACATGATGTTCTTCCTGGGGTGCTGCAGCCCTTCTCTAAACAAATCCAGTTTGCTCACTGCACCACCATGTTAAACCCCTGAGTGTAGATTTACAATAATAGCGTCATTTCCAAGAACAAACTATACTATTTTGGAAAAATAGTTATAATCAAAGTCTAAGTTGTATTCCAATCATTTTGTGGAAAAAAATAGTATTATTAGGGGTGAGATAATTAGAGACTGTGATGCTTTCTGGAGAGAGATTTGCTGGTTGAGGTCATCATTCAGAAAGTTGTAGGAAATTTACAGGCTGATTAAGATTTTGAAGTCAAGGCTCGGTGCCTGTGGCTCAAGCCGCTAAGGCGCCAGCCACATACACCCAAGGTGGTGGGTTTGAATCCCCAGCCCGGGCGCCAAGCAACAATGATGGCTGCAACCAAAAAATGGCTGGGCGTTGTGGCGGGCACCTGT
>CAUYQV010175295.1:0-10283 GCA_963574575.1 Galagoides demidoff
TTTTTTTTTTTTTTGAGATGGAGCCTCAAGCTATCCCCCTGGGTAGAGTGCCATGGCATCACAGCTCATAGCAACCTCCAACTCCTGGGTTCAAGCGAGTCTCCTGCCTCTGCCTCCCAGGTAGCTGGGACCACAGGTGCCCGCCACAACGCCTGGCCATTTTTTGGTTGCAGCCATCATTGTTGTTCGGCGGGCCCAGGCTGGGGATTCGAACCCGCCACCTTAGGTGTACGTGGCTGTCGCCTTAGCCAATTGAGCCACAGGCGCCGAGCCAACCTCAAACTCTTGGGCTTAAGCCATTCTCTTGCCTCGGCCTCCCAAGTACCAGGGACTACAGGTGCCTGTTAACAATGCCCAGCTATTTTTTAGAGACGGGGGTCTTGCTCTTGCTTGGGCTGGTCTCAAACATGTGAGTTCAGGTAATCCACCTGCCTTGGCCTCCCAGAGTGCTAGGATGATAGGCATGAGCCATCACACCGGGCCCCACAAATGTATTTCTTAAATAATAAGACTCAAAGGTTGAACTTACTCCTTGATTCATGGGCTATAAAATGGATGTTGCTTTAGCAGTCATGAAAACAATCTCAATCTCTGTGCACACTGCCATTACAGCTCTTAGATGACTAGGGGCACTGTCAATGACCAGAAGTGATATTTTGAAAGAAATCTTTCTTTCTGAGGAGTCTCAATAGTGAGCTCAAAAATGTTCAGTAAACTATGCTCTAAACAAATGTGCTGTTCAGGCTTTGTTGTTCTATTTCTAGAGCAGAGGCAGAGTAAATTTAGCATAATTCTTAGAGCACAGGACTGTAGGAAAAGTAAATGAACACTAGCTTCCACTGAGAGTCGTCAGTTGCATTAGCCTCTACCCAGAGTTACCCCGTCCTTTGAAGCTTTGAAGCAAAAAGGTTGACTTTTCTCCAGGAAAATTCTAGATGGCATCATTTTCCAATGGAAGGCTATTTCAGCTGGGGGCCTGTAACTCAGTGAGTAGGGCACCAGCTACATATACCCAAGGGGACCGGTTTGAGCCAAGCCGAGGACTGCTAAACAACAATGACAACTGCAACCCTCCCTCAAAAAAAAAAAAATGGGTAGGTGTTGTGGTGGGTGTCTGTGGTCCCAGCTACTAGGGAGGCTGAGACAAGAGAATCACTTGAGCCCAAGAGTTTGAAGTTGCTGTGAGCTGTGACGCTATAACACTCCACACAGTGAGACTGTCTCAAAAAAAAAAAAAAAGGAAGGCTACTCCTCTACACTGAAAACCTGCTGTTTAGAGCAGCCACCTGCATCAGTTATCTCACCTCCTTGCAGCTTCTCATCTCTCCTTCACCCCGGACTTTTCTTCTTCAGCTCTGGCCTGTCTTGCAGCTTCATTAAATGAGAGACAGCGTCTTGCTCTGGATTATGCTTTGGCTGAAGGGAATATTGTGGCTGTTTAATGTTTTATCCAGAACACTTAAGTCTCCTTTGCTTTCTTATTATTTTTGTGTTCATGGGGGTAACATTTTGCAGTTTTTGGCACAGGCTGGGTTTGAAGCCGCCACCTCTGGCAGATGGGGCCAGCGCCCTACTCCTTGAGCCACAGACGCTGCCCAGCATTTAATTTTCTTTAAGAATTTTTCCTTGCCATTCACAACTTGGCTAACTTGGCTAAGAGGCCCATCTCAGGTTTCACCACTAAGCTTTTAAAGCTTTTCATTTAAGGTGAGAAACATGTGACTCTTCCTTTTTCACTGGAACACTTAAAGGCCATTGTAAGTTTATTCACTGGCCTGATTTGAATAGCTCAGGATCAGGGAATCAGGAGGCCTGAGGCGAAGGAGAGAGATGGGAGGATGGTTGGTTGGTGGAGCAATCGGAACCACAGGTATTAATTTGTTAAGTTCTCTGCTTATAAGGGTGCAGTCTGTGGAGCTCCAAAGAGTAACCTCAACTACCACTGATCACAGATTCACAAATCACCATAATAGATATAATAATGAAAACATTTGAAACATTGCGAGAATTACCAAAATGTGACACAGAGATACAAAGTGAGCCCATGCTGTTGGAAAAATGCAGAACTTTCCACTTGTTAAAATTTAAAAAAGAAAGAAAGAAAAGCACTATCAGTGTCAGAAAGAGCAAGAAAATGAAATGCAATACAAGGAGATATGCCTGTACTAGTTTGAAAGAGAAGCAGGTTCTGGGTGTGACCTGGGAATGGGTAATCAGAGGAAGTAAGTGCATTAATATAAAGGCAGTGGAGAAGAGAATATCCCATTAGGGTTAGAATCTTGTGTGATAGGACCCTATTTTGTTTTTCCTTTCCAAATTTTCTTTATTAGAAAAAATAGCTAATTATCCCACAGTAATACCTATCTATTCAGATTTAAAATAGTGTATTTTCTCCATTGTATTCATCTTTTATGCCAGGATAAAATTTTGCTTTTTATGATAACAACTTAGCTGGCTTGGATTTGGCTAAATACAAATGGAACGTGCTAAACATAAATGTATGCCAGACTTTTAATAAAAATTGAATGTATAACGAAGAGAACTGGGTTTGCAATTCAAAGGCATTCCTCATAACATCTCTGAGCTTTGAAAATGTTACAAGGAAGAAGGAGTCATTGAATATTTGTACATACACTAAATATATATTTGTATGTGCACCAAATACACCTATCTTTGGCAATGTCCTAAATGTGAAAATTTCTAGGCCCTGAATCCTAGATAATAGTACACAGGACACTAACAACTCTGTTGATCATAGTCATGCGGCAAGACATTGATTTTTAGAAACTATTTTTAATGTATCCCTGAATATGGAAACTGGTAACACTTGTACCAGTCTACTTGTAATTGTAGACTCATAGAATCTGAATAATTGAATTGGAAAAGCATTTTGGAATTCTTTAATTCAGTGGTTCTCAGAGTGTAGCCTTGTGATCAGACATCTCTGTATCACCTGGGAACTTGTCAGAAATGCAGATTCTCGGGTCCCACTCCAGAGTCATGGAATCAGAAACTCTGGAGGTGGGGTAGCACCATCTGTGCTAACAAGCCCTCCTAATCATTCTTACTGTAGGATAATGTTGGAGAACCATTAGTTTAATCCATACCTCTCCTTTAAAATTGGGATTATGGAGTCCCATAGAAATTAGCTGAAAATAATAGCACTGAAAACAATGGGCTTTGTCTGAAAGATGGTAACTCAGGTTGCTTAAAAGACTTCTTTAATACAACTCTACCTCGTTTCCTGTTCTATGCAGTATTATAACAAATTACAACTATTTCACAACTAAACACAAATTCTCTTACAGTTCTCTAAGGTCAACAATCTGTCTCACTGGACTAAAAACAAGGCGTGTTTTTCTTTCCGGAAGCTCTAGGGGAGAATCCATGCCCTTGCCTTTTTCAGCTTCTCCAGGCTACTCACATCCCTTGACTCCCAGCACCGTCCTGGATTTTCAAAGCCAGCATATACTACGTATGCATTTTAATATGTAATAATAATTATTTTTGTTATTGTTTCATTTTTTTGAGACCAAATTCCACAGTGTCACTCTGGGTAGAGTTTTTTCTATTTTCAGTAGAGATGGGGTCTCACTCTTGCTCAGGCTGGTCTTGAATTCCAGAGCTCAAAGCATCCTCTCAGCTGGCCCTCCACGGGAACTAGGATTACAGGCGTGAGCCACCACACCCGGCCAAACTACTGTGGAGCCTGTACCAATGACAGTCGCTCACAGTCGCCTGTCACCTGTTCTGCACACCTCAGTGTATTATTCTGCCCTTGGCACAGGCACAGAACATCACAACAGGATCATGCGATATCCCCAGGCAACAAAAGTTAACAATTTGTAATAATAATTTATATTTATTACTTTTGCTGTATCGGGAAAGATGACTGGTTCATTTTAGAAAAAGATTTTAAAATGTCTTAATAAGTTTCCTGCTTAAGCCTGGGTCTATAGGACAATTGAATTCAAATAATTCATTCCCCAAACACTGCACTTAATCACTCGCCCAACCCCCGCCCGCGCGTCATTTTAATTGCTGTTACCTTCTCCTTAACATACAGCATAGATTTTTGTTCGTGTTTTTTTTTTTTTTTTAAGGTAGATATTGCAGAACTTGAAAATGCTGATTCAGGACTACAAACCTAAGAGAGTTTTAGTGACGAAACTGTGGGGTAAGGTATAATCATTTTCTTCGTTTTCCGTATTTTCATTAATGAGAATGTATTATTTTTATAATTGGAAAAAAGCGGGGGAGGTAAAGAAAAATCGAAATAGTGTCATCTGCAATTATAAGGCCTGACTGGAAAAGCACGGTATGGTTTTTGCAATCTCAGGCACGTCGATGACAAAGGACTTTTCCCCTAACGCTGCCATCCCAAACGCCCCGGTAGAATTTTCCCTGGTGAACTATTTTTAAAACTTCTTTAAAAATAAATGTGCACACAAATCACTTTCTAAGCATGTGATTGCACTACCTCACTATCTTTTTCTCTCTCGGTTGGCTGCGGTCTAAATTCCGAGGCCTCCTGAAGAAATGAACTTTCCGCGTGTCCCGGGCGCGTGTGGCGCCCCGGGAGCAGCTGCCCCGCCGGCCCAGCGGCGCCGCGCTCGCACCCCGGGCCTGCCGTGGGCCGCGGCGGCCGCACTCGGGAGGAAGGCGGCCCGGCCGAGCCGGCGCCATGCGGGGCCGGCAGCCCCGAGTCAGGGCGCAGCGCGGCGCCGCAGCCCGCTCCGCCCGCGAGCCGAGGCCCGGCTCCGCAGGGGGAGCCGCGCTGGGGGCGGCGGCGTCGGGGCGGGGGCGGGAGCGGGAGCGGGAGCGGGAGCCGGGCAGCAGCTCCAGCGCCCGTGGGGGAGGAGCGGCGGCGGCGGCGGCTGGAGCTGCGGTGGCGACCGACGCGAGGCGGTGGCACAGGAGACCCACCCCTGTCCACATGGACAGTCGCGGAGGCCTCCGCTGATGCATTCACGCCTGGGCGGGGTGGGCGGACGGTCGTAGCGCGGCGGCGGCTGGAGAAGGAGCGAGGGGCCTGGGGGAGCCCGACGGTCGCGGGGACCTTGCGGCTCCGGCGCGGCGGGTGCGGCCATTTTACGGCCCGGGACTGAGGGAGGCGCGTTGTGTGCTCGCTCGCCTTCGTCCTCCTTTCTTGGGGCCCGCGGCTCAGGGAAGCTTTTCAGGCTGCCTGGGCGGGCGGTGGATGGGGAGTCGTGGGCCGAGAGGAAGCAGGCCCGGGAAGCGCCGCCGCCGCCGCCGCCGCTCGCGTTCCCCCGGAGGGGCTTGAGGAGAAGCGCAGGCCGCGGGCCTCGCCGCCCGCCAGCCCGCGGACAGGCCCGGGCGCGCCCGGCCTGCTTTTGTGTAGGCCCGTGTGGAAGCGGGAGCGCCGCCCGCCCGCCGGCCGAGCCCGAGGCCCGCAACCCTGCGGCGGCTACCCTCCTGCGGCGCGGCCCCTCATCCCGGCGAGCACGGCGGCGGGGTGGGCCATGGATTAAGGCGGCGGCGGCGTGGGAGGAGGAAGATGGCGGCCGGCAAGAGCGGAGGCAAAGCTGGGGAAACTACTTTTCTGGAAGGTATGTCCGTTTCTGCCCCGGCAGGGTGCGGGGAAGAAATACAGAAAAACGCGGCCCTTGGAACGCGGGATGGTCGTTTTCTTTGCTGGGTGGGCTGCGGGGCGGCGGGGGGACGAGGGACGGCCATGGCGGGAGGGAACGTGTTCGGAGCGCGCCGGGTTCGAGTCCGCAGCTCGGCAGCGAGGCCGAGGGGCGCGGGTGGCTCGGGAGCGGCGCGCGGCCTTTCAGAGTGCGCGCTGGAGTCTTTTTGACTTTTTAGAACATTTTTGGTGGAGGCCTAAGAATGAGAGCAGCCTGCAGTTGAGATCTTTTTTGGTGTTCCCGGAAAGTTTCCAGTTGCTGAGTTGGGTAGAGTGGGGGCCGGTCCACGTCGGAGGGGAAGGGTAAGTTCAGGGGAGGCCTGAGTTAGCGCCCCTGGCCCTTCGGCTTCCCTTGGCAGCCGGTGTTCAGACTGGGTCTGGGCTTGTCCGATGTTCTTCTGGAATGCATTTTTTGCCAAAACTATTTTACCAAATAATTTAATCGTACAGAGAGAATGAGGGTAACGATGTCAATTTGGGACCATCGCTGAAGCTCACGAAGAAAGTTTTGGTGTTTCACTCACTTGTGAGGGGCAAGTTAAACAGTTACTTTAAGGGGACTAAGCCAGTTTTAAGAAAAGCTGTGTGTTTTTCTTGGGGATAGTGGTAATGAGTAACAATATTGGCTTTTTGCCCATGTGTATATAGACTCCAAAACAGCTAAATTTGATTGCAGTTGTGGACCAGTAACTCAAAAAATGGTCACATTATGTAATTTGACTATGGGTTCAGTGTTCGCACTGGTAATTGAGTTTATAAATATGGTATTTAAAAAAATGAGCCTCTCTGCTGTACAGTTTTATGAAGAATTACCTACTGTTTGGGTTATTTTGCAAAGACGGTTTTCATTGCAGTATGTCATGAGCGATACTTAAATAACTTTAGAAACATTACTGAGTTAAGAATGTACCAGTTAACTTAAAATTTACGAAGAACCTTAGTGGTAACAGTCTCCATAAAAAGGTACCAAACACTCTGTCAACTGGTTTACTAACAGCACCTCCCTCAAACAGTGCCTGAAACACAGTCTGTACTCAGCAGTATCGGTACTCAGTCAAAGGTAGTGGTTCTCAACCTTCCTAATGCCGCCACCTGAAGCCCCAATTGGTGGTCACCACAACATGAGTAACTGTATTAAAGGGGGGGGCGGCATTAGAAAAGTTAAGAACCACTGATCTAACGGAAGAATAGGGACTGATGAAATATAATGAAGGGGAAAATGATCTTGCTGTGCAGGGCAGCCTTTATCTAAAGTGGTAAGAGCTGTATATGAGATTCCTGGTAGCAGGTAGGAAAAGCTTGTGAGTTTTTCTAGACTCATTTCCTGTTACCTCCCTTCTGGATTGTGCAGGATAGGTACCTGTCAAGAGATTGACCTGGTGCAGCTGTAGTGCTACTACTACAGGGTACTGATTTTGTTTTGGAATTGGAAACTCAAAAGATGACTCACTGGTGCTTATTACATATGCTGATGATTATATTTTGTGCTGTAGTAAATTTTGGGCTTCTTTAGACTTACTATTCAGTTTGACTTCTGATTGGATGAACGTAGGAAGAATAAAAAAGCATAAATAAAGCCAACAGATATAGAGTTGATGTGAGTTTCAAACTGTCACTTTTATTCTGATTTAAGGGTCTTTGAATGTACAGGTGTGTAGTATAAAGAAAGCATGTGGTAACTTGTTTAGCACATGAGCTTAAGAAAAAGGAAGGATTTCAGTTCTTCATAACCAGTTTTCATATATTATATTGAATCTTGCCAAATAAACAAATGATACTTATTACTACATCTGTTTTCTGTTTAACTTTACAAGATTCCTCTGGTTCCTTACATTTCTGATGATAAAATTGTCCACTGTTATTTGCAATACATTATGTTTTATGTTAAAGGTTTTCAAAATGTTTTCCATGGTCTCTTAGGATTTTATATTCAAACATATACATATTACCCTTTCTTTGCTTTACAGTAGACTTCTTGAAAAATTGAGGTAGGTTTTCATTCACTCGTCAGGTAATTTATAGCAGCCTACTCTTTTAGTCTCTGTACCAAGATGAATAGAAGAGTGCATAGGGAGACCCAGCGTGGTGGCTTACACCTGTAATCCTAGCACTCTGGGAGGCCAAGACGGTGGATTACCTTAGCTCATGGGTCAGCCTCAGCCAGAGGAAGACCTCTGTCTCTACTAAAAATAGAAAACCTGAGGCAAGAGGATCACTTGAGCCCAAGAGTTGGAGGTTGCTGTGAGCTATGATGCCATAGTACTCTACCCAGGGTGACAGCTTGAGACTCTGTCTCAAAAAAAAAAAAAAAGAAAGAAAAGAAAAAAATAATAAATCATTTAAAAAAAAAAAGAACAGTGCATAGGATAGTCAAAGTCCCTGTCTTCGTAGAACTTAGGTTTTAATGGAAAAGACTATCAATAAGTAAAAAAAAAATCTATTTAGAACAGTGTTACCCCAATTTTGAGAATTTATTTTTATTGATGTATCATAGATATATACATAGTTTCAGGGTGCATGTGATACTTTAACACATTCATATAATTTGTAACAATCAAATCAGTGTACCTGGACTATCCCCTTAAATGTTTGTCTGGTCTTTATGCTAAAAACATTCAAATTATTCTCTTGTAGCTATTTTTAAATGTACAGTGGATTATTATATAGTTACCCTATGACCTAACACTAGATCTTATCTCCTTACTTCTTCTGTCAAACTGTATGTTACCTCAAATTTTCATTTAGTTCCCTTCACTTTATTCAGGTATGCTCAGACTTCATACCCTCCTGAAAATGTCCTGGTGCCACTCATGTTTTCACTCGCAAACACATGGCATTACCTTTTACTGTTTTAGTTTTTGTATTAGCACTTATCACACAATAAATTTACTTATTTATTGAGATAGAGTCTCCCTTTGTTGCTCTTGGTAGAGTGACGCAGCATCAAAGCTCACAGCAACCTCAAACTTGGGCTCAAGTGATTTTCTTTCCTTAGCCTCCGCAGTAGCTGGGATTACAGGTGCTTACCACAATGCCCAGCTATTTTTTTAGAGATAGGGTCTCACTCTTGCTCAGGCTGCTCTCGAACTCCTGAGCTCAGGCAGTCCACCTGCCTTGGCCTCCCAGAGTGCTAGGATGACAGGCATGAGCCATGGCGTCTGGGCCTTTGTTTCTTTTTAGTTTTACTAAGTCAAGTCTGTCATAAGCTTTGTGGAAGCAATAAATGTCTGTTCACATATGTTTATTGTACCTGGAACATCCTTGTTGTTAATGAAATAAAACAGATGATAACTATGATAAAGACTATGGAAGAAGCAGCAGTAATGATAGAGAAGCCATTTTACTTTGTGTTAAAGTCAGGAATGACATCCCTGAGGAAGTGACTCTTGAGTTAAACAAACACCCTAACTAAGAGATGCTTCAGAGTATGGAAAGGGATACGATATGTATAGAGGTTCAGAGGTGATAAATGGTTCCCAAAAGGAGGTCATTCTCGCTGAAATACAGCAAAAGAGAGAGTGACACTAGAGACAGGAGATCTTTCATGCAGGATCATGAAGAATTTTTATTTCATTCTCAGTCATGGGAAGTCATTGAAGAGTTTGAGGTAAGGGGATGTCATGGTAGGATTTACCTTTTTGAAAAATCACTTTGGCTGCTCTGGGGAATGAATTAGAGAACATGAAGATTAAAAACGAGGAGATAGGCCGGGTGTGGTGGCTTACACCTGTAATCCTAGCACTCTGGCAGGTGGAGGCAGGTGGATTGTCTGAGCTCATGAGTTCGAAAGCACACTTAGCCAGAGCGAGACCTCCTCTCTAAAAAAAAATAGCCGGGTGTTGTGGCAGGCACCTATAGTCCCTGCTTCTTGGAAAATGGAGGCAAGAGGATCACTTAAGCCCAAGAGTTTGAGATTGCTGTGAGCTGTGACACTACAGAACTCTACAGAGGGCGACAAAGTAAGACTCTGTCTCAAATAAATAAATAATAAAATAAAATAAAAACAAGGAGATAAATTAGGATAATATTGTAATAGTCTGGGTGAAAGTGATAGGGGCTTGAATTAGGATTGTGCCAATGGAAATTGGGGAAGAGAAATGGATACATCAAAGATATGTTTGGATATAGAGCTTATATGTATTGATGAATTGTACAGTGAGGATTGGAGAAAATGCCATTTACTGAAATGGAGAAGACGGCCAGAGAATAAGGAGGAAATTAATAGCACCACTTGGTCCTATTAAATTTGAGATGTCTGTTTGATACCTTTGTTCTAAAATGTATTTTACATTTTTATAATTACTAAGTAAAATACTAATTCTGTTACCTTTTATAGCTTTTCTATGGAAAAGTAACTGTACTGGCTACTATTGTACCTTTTTTATTTTGTTTGTATAATACCATGTTAAAATCGTATGGCTTTCATTAGGCTACAGCTTGTGTTGATTTTTTTTTTTTTTTTTTTTTTTTGAGACGGAGCCTCAAGCTATCACCCTGGGTAGAGTGCCATGGCATCTCAGCTCACAGCAACCTCCAACTCCTGGGCTCAAGCGAGTCTCCTGCCTCCGCCTCCCAAGTAGCTGGGACCACAGGCGCCCGCCACAACGCCCGGCCATTTTTTGGTTGCAGCCAT
>CAUYQV010175299.1:0-33209 GCA_963574575.1 Galagoides demidoff
GCCCTAATTTTGGTTATTTCTTTTCTTCTGCTGGGTTTGGAATTGGAGTGTTCTTCTTTTTCCAATTGCTTGAGATGTACCATTAGGTTCTTAACTTCCTCTCTTTCCATTTTCTTGAGGAAGGCTTGGAGTGCTATAAATCTCCCTCTTAGGACTGCCTTTGTGGTATCCCAGAGGTTCTCGTAATTTGTGTGCTGACACACTCCTGAGGCAGATCATTTGTAGGAAAAATCCATATGGACATTGTAGATCTGGAAGTTGAATAGATTATACCAATTGGTTCACATAGAATATCTTCATGCATATCCAAGAATATGTGTACCTCAGTGTCACGTCTGGTGTTTTGAGGAAACTTTTTGATTCTAATAAAAAGGAAGATTTTCAACATAGAGAGCATGGGGAGAAAAAAAGGACATGAAACTAGAGTAGACCATGCAAAGGCCATCTCAGCCTCACGGGCCATGCTAAGAATGTTGGTCTTTCTCCTAAATTAGTAAGAATCTTGTGAAGTAAATAACAGCAGGACAAGGTCAGATAGACATTTTAAAACACTAGAGAAAATGGAGTTAATTAGGAAGTATAGGCACAGGGAGAATATTTAAGAGGAATTTCCATTATAGGAGAGAGTCCAAGTAAAAGAACTGCAGGTGGTAATGAGAAAAGCAGGCAGATTTAATAGGTATTTAGGAAATAAAATCAACAAAAATGAATGAATTGTTGGCAGTTGGGAAGATGGAAGTAAAGATGTCCAAAAATGACTTCTAAGTTTCTAACTTGCAGAACTAGAAATATTTTCATTAATTTAAAATATTTCTCTGAAAAAATTAGGAAATACTAAACTTTTTAAACGTGGAAACAAAAAATTAGGAAATAATAAACTTTTTAAAAGTGGAAACAAAAATCTTTAGAATTAGGAAATTTGATTTTTTTTTCTTATTTGAGGGTATATGAAATTCAATGTTATGCTCACTGGAATTTAATTTTACCTTTTTTGTTATTTTTTTGGCTGGGGCTGGGTTTGAACCTGCCACCTCCAGCATATGTGGCTAGTGCCCTGTGGCTAGTGCCATATATTTATGATATGATTGTGGATGACATAATAAAAATATATATTTTAACACAGGTGGATATTTGATAATCTCCACAAAGTACTTTGAAGAAACAGGTGTTTCACCCTAAATATCTTGCTTTTGAAATATAATATAGGCCACCTCTCCAAGGGTACCAATTTTACTACTCTTCCTTTGTGCTCCTCAAAGCAAAACTATTTCTCCAGTGAGCAAACAATATACCTGCCAGCCTCAGAAAGCAGCTCTGAATGCCACAGAGAAAGTAACTAAATTCAACATCAGTGTTATTTTTTGACCTATGAATCTTCCATTATAAAAGCTAAAAATACTGCATTATCCAGTTCTCTACTTTCTTGCATAGTTCATCTGATCAAAAGAATCAAATAGTGCACTGCAGAAAACACTATCTATTCTCCTGTGGTTATTTTACAAATAAATTTCTTTTTCTCCACTTTTATATAACACATAAAATTTTCATGTAGTTGAAATGAACTGTGCGGTGGAAAAGGTAAATGCCAGGAGGCATCTAAATATTGTAGCATCTGTTATATTTTACACTCTGTAATCTCAAATCTTATAAAGCTTCATTGCATTTGAGGCTGGAGTCTTCACAAATTGTAGATTGATAGCTGTAGTAATTATCATTACACTTATATTTTTGTTACATTGAATTTTGAAAACTTTCTTCTACTTTTATTCTTTGTGGTTGTATCTATTTTTTCCTAGATAACAATTTTCAGTGTTTGCTTCATGTTTTCTTATGTTTAAAGTTTAGATGATGAAAAATTAACATTTTTCAATTAAGTATCCCAAATTTGGAGGTTGTGTTTTTGTACATGCATGCATGTCTGTGTGTCCATGTTCATGTGTGCATGCTTGTGTGTGTGGGGTATAGTATTGCTAATTATTAAAAGCTTTTTCTAGATCTTTCATGAAGAAAAATAGTCTTTAAGTTTTGAACCTCTAAAAGACATTATCTTTTTCTCTCTTCTTCACCACTTACAAGATTCCATTTCATCTGCCTACTTTCTAGGCTAACAGTTATTAAGCAACTATTATGCCCGTGGTACTACATTAAGCAGTATTATGGAAATAAACATTTAATTCACAAAAGAACTATATCTTGTAGGTAAAATTATCTTCATTTTGTAGAAAAGGAGAAGACTCACACAGTGCCCCTAACTTCACTCAATGCTGTTGAATAGCATCTCTAACCATCTGCCTAACGATCTCTAATAGTCTGCCTCAGAGCCCCTGTGTCTGGTTACCTATATTGTGTACTGCACGGTTCAAGGGAATGCCATTAACAGAGCCTAATATATGAACTGTGCCTCTTGGGGCTCTTCAGTACTATAACTCTATGTCCCTCTTGAAAGTCCAATCTTTTTTCACTGTGCTATATTGCCACCTCACTGACTCATTCATATTAAAGTAACAGGAGTAGATAGGAGTTAGGAAAGAAAATAATGAGAGTTGAATTTTGCACCACAATTCTTAAAGTACCATCAATGTTTTTCCATAATTATTTTACACAATTTATTCCTTAAAGCGACAGCTCTCTTAATTTTCATTCCTACACACAAAAACATATTTTATAATCATGCGTAAAAAAACTAAGTATAAGCTAAACTAACATTATAAGCTGCTTTGAAACACTGTGTACTCTGAATTATTTGTCATCATTGCATGAACAAATTAGGGAGCATGAAGCAATCTTCTTATACTTAGAATTAATCATAAAGTGGGTGAATAAAGCGGCTCACACCTGTAATCCTAGCACTTTGGGAGGCCAAGATGAGAGTATGGCTTGAGCTCAGGAGTTGGAGATCAGCCTGAGCAAGAGCAAGACCTCATCTCTACTAAAAATAGAAATATTAGCCCAGCACTGTGGCAGGCAGCTATTAGAGAGGCTGAGGCAGGATGATTTCTTAAATCTAGGAGTTTGAGGTTGCTGTGATATAGGCTGATGACAAGGCAACAAGGCACTGTAGCCTGGGGCAACAGAGACCTGATCTCAAAGGAAAAAAAAAGAATTAATCATATGTGGATAGGCAGATTGACATTCACTGAGAAGGAAGTATGTCTCCTAAGCATGTTAATATACTTATAAACTTATGCTTATTCATAATTGTATATCTTTAGTTGATTTTATTGTACATACAGTATACTTTCCAAATAAGAGGCATACTTAAAACAGTGAACATCTGCAGAGACATGGTTAAGTGGGCAAAGACAATTCAAAGGCATTTTCTGTCCTAATTCTTTGCAAGCTGACAGACAATGCCCCCAAATTCTCCATCAGATCCAGAATGAACTAATAAGCTAATCAGAGCATAACGAGCCTTTGCTAAGTGACTTCATAAGAGAACTGTAAGTACGTTTAAGTAGTACTCATGGTGTTCTAAATGCACAAACTCATTCTGAGAAATATTGTTAAATATTGGTAAATCCATGGAGTATACTATTCTCACCAGTGATTAGGCCTCTAGAGTATAGCGTGAAATGGAGAGATGTACAATTACCCCTGTGAACTCACAGATAATAAAGTCCTTATTGAGTGTCTACTCAGAACATCTAGTCTTTGAGCTGTACCATGGAGATTCCCATTTTCCTAGTTATTAATGACAACTCTTCAGGGGCTTAGGAACTTAAACAATTTACTTAGAGTTTGGCTAGACTGTTAGAAGTTCTCTTCTCAGGAAATATCCTCTCCTTCAGTTCAAGACTTTGTAGAATACCAAAAGTTTCTGAGGCACACCTAGAAAACTGTAGAAATACCACAATTTGCCAACCAAAGTCGTTATCTCATGCCTAAGGGAGATTGTAAGTCATAAAGCTGGCAGGTTTAATGGCAATCAGTAAACATAAAATGATTCCCATGAATAAATATCAATAATTAAGAAATATAAGAAGTACTTTACAAAATGTCTCCTTTGTGGCTGTTGCATTACTTTTATCTCATTTCGTATGAATGTACTTTATTTCTTTTATGGGAATTATTAGCTATATCAAAATAATGTCTAAATACGAGAAAATCTTCTAGATCAAATTATCAATAACAGATATGGTTTGTCTCTGTATAGACAGAATCAGAATCACAGTAGAACAACTCTAAATAAATTGTGGCTCTCTGTTCTCTAATAAAAAAAAATCTTCTAAAAATTTAGAAAAATCCATCAAAGTATACCTCTTCCTCTCTTATTTTTCTTCTTTCTTACTTTATGTTCACATTACAAACCAAGAAGTAATAATGTTTTCATTTCCCTAAAATCCACAGTGCTCAATTTCATGGATTTATTATATTTTATTATTCAAAATTCAAAACAGTAAAAAGATATTTTTGCTATTAATAAATTATGAAATATATTAGTTTTGATTTGTTTTCCTGATCTTTATTCTTCCTTATTCAATGGGAAAAGAAAATAAAAGGTAGATTATGTCATGTGGGCATACAAAAACCCAAACCTGTCCCCAAACATGAAAATTTTCTCCAAAAGATAGAAAAATGTCTCAGAAGAATATGAAAACAACAACAGTTAGTGCTCTGTCTACATCCACCCATTGGTATTTTGTTCAATATATCTCTTTAAATTCTCTAAAAAGATTCAAATTTAATTACTTCTGAATGTTCTACCTTTGAATTGTTACAGTCTTTTCATCTAAGCTTTTCTATGACTGCAAATATTTAAAGAGTAAACTCATTTCAAACCTATGGATACTAGTTTTCATTCTGAAAAGCATTCAAAGCATGTCTAAGTTTTTTTTTTTTCCGATTCCTGACACAGGGTGCTTATCTGTGAGAGGAAACCTGGCTGATGGCCAATTTGTAGAGTATAGGCTGTGAACAGTTAAAACTGCCTTTGTGCTTTGCCTCTTTTCATAGGCTGGAATAATCAAACATAACCCGTCCTAGACACAAGCACTTTCTACAGGAGAAAGACATACCTTGGTAGCAATAAAAATCATGCCCTTTAAGCCTGCAACTTTGTTCCATGTGGTAAAACAACCTTATACTCCTCCATGCAGGTCAGAGGTCACTTTGCTACAATCTCAGAAAGAATGGTTCCTATTAATGTGATAAACCTTCTCTTTACTATTTACTCTTCTCTCTCTCCCCTGTCTGAAAAGACTCATAGACTTTCTTGGCCTATTCACACGCGTAAAAGAACACATACAAGTAGTTTGCAAGGATAACGAGGCAATTTGAATCTACCTGAAATTAAAACAAATCCACTATATTTCAAAATAGTATTTGTTTTTTGTTTTTGTTTTTGTTTTTTGAGACAGAGTCTCAAGCTGTTACCCTCGGTAGAGTACCATGGCATCACAGCTCACAGCAATCTCCAACTCTTGGGCCTAAGTGATTCTCTTGCCTCAGCCTCCCAAGCAGCTGGGACTATAGGCACTGCCACAATGCCCGGCTATTTTTTTTTGGGGGGGGGTGTACTTGTCATTGTTGTTTGGCAGTCCTGGGCTGGATTCAAATCCACCAACTCCAGGATATGTGGCTGGCACCCTAGCTGCTGAGCTCCAGGTAGGAACCTCTAACTAGTATTTGTAATACTACTTCATATTCCCATCATGATTCTACATCCCTTCCTGAAGAATCTTCATCTGCTGTTAACTGGACAATGTGCAATGGGAAGTAGAGGTACAGGAAGCATATTTACAGTATTCACCACTGTAATTCCAGCATTCAGCATAGCCTGTTGCTTTACACAGAGATGGTCCTCAACAAAGTATTGAATGGAAGACCACTTTCTTAGTCACTCAGACTTAAAACCTTAGAAATGTGCAACTCATGGTTAGGTAGCAAAACTATTGACCTCATTGTCAAAAGGCCTGGGTTCTATTTCAGAGTCTATCACTGTGTAGATGTCTGACCTTAGACAAATTGTTTATCCTAGTGAGGCTCCAAATTGCAGAGTTGACGGTCAGAAGGAATTCAAAGGACTAATTTATTAGTAGAATTAATTCTTTAAAACATTGACTCTAACACTTATTCTCTTCTTAAGTGCCACTTATTTAGGCATGAAGTCAAGATAGTTTACCTTCAATATGTTATTTGTGTCTATCCTTTCTTCCCTGTTCCTGCTGCTACCCACCTGAGAAGACTTTTCACCCTCTCAGGTTTGAATTCATAAATTGCAGTGGGTGCTCCTAACTTCAACTTCTTGAAAGGATCTTAGAAATATGTTAGATTTCACTTATGTTGGTAACATGCATGGTCACTGAATAAATCAATAGCAGAGTGGACATAGAATCTGAGTATTAACTCAGTCTACCACTTACTGCACAATTCAATGATAAATTACATTTTTTTTTCTTTCCTAAAGACTTGTTTCACCTTTTCTTTTCTTTTCTTTCTTTCTTTTTTTTTTTGACAGAGTCTTACTATGTCACCCTTGGTAGAGTGCCATGGTGTCACAGCACACAGCAACCTCAAACTCCTGGGCTTAAGCAATTCTCTTGCCTCAGCCTCCCAAGTGGCTGGGACTACAGGCACCTGCCACAAGGCCCGGCTATTTTTGTTGTTGTTATTGTCATTGTTGTTTAGTTGGCCAGGGCCTGTTCAAACCCACCAGCCCGAGTACATGTGGCTGGCGCCCTAAACACTGAGTTAACGGATGCCCAGCCACTTCACCTTTCTCCAGAGCACAATATAAAACTCTTCCTTAAGCCTTAAGCACAGTGGGTTTACAACTGCAGCTGCACAAGCTCTTAGGGACTTGTTACAGAAGCCCATTCCTGAGACACACCTCCATGTACTGTGATGGGGGCAAACCCAAGATGCCTGTTCCACAACAGGTGCTCTGCAGACCATGTATTGAGAGGCAGCATGACTACAGTGAATAGTAAAGAAGCTTAAGCAGCATCCTCACAAAATATAAATATTTATAATTGAATTAGGCATATGTGTATCTATATATATATGGAGGCAGAAATACAGCCACATGCTGCATAATCACGTTTCAGTCAACAATGGACAGCATATATGATTGTGTCTCCTTAGATAATAATGGAGCTGAAAACTTCCTATTGCTTAGTGATGTCATTAGCTGTCCTAATGCCATAACACAATACATTATTCACATGTTTGTGGTGATGCTGGGGTAAACAAACTGGCTGAGCTGCTGGTCCCATAAAAGTATAGCATGTGCAGTTATGCACAGTCCATAATACTGTAGTCGAAGATATAAATGACTATGTTACTGGTTTGTTTTACTGTCCAATATCTTTTATTATCATTTTGGAGTGTATTCATTTTACTTATGAAAAACATATTTACTGTAAAACAGCCCCATGCAAGTCCTTCAGGAGATATTCTAGAGGAAGGCATTGTCATCACAGGAGATGACAAGCCCATATGTGATGTTCTAAAGTTCTTCCAGTGGGACAAAATATGGATTGAAAGACAGTGACATCGATGATCTTGACCCTGGTACTCTAGGCTAATGTGGGTGTTTGTATCTTTGTATTTAACAAAAACATTTAGAAAGTAGAAAAGAAAATAAATAAAAATTATTGAAAAAATTTATAGAGTAAGAATATAAAGAAAAGAAAAAAAATTTGCAGCTATATAATGTGTTTATGTTTTAAAGTAAGTGTTATTACAAAAAAGTCAAAAAGTTAAAAAAATTAAAATGTTCACAAAGAAAAAAGTTATAGTAAGTTAAGGTTAATTTATTATTAAAGAAAGAAAAAAATGTATAAACATAGTGTAGCCTAAATTTACAGTGTTTATAAAGTCTACAGCAGTGAGCAGTAACACCCTTAGCCTTCAAATTCACTCACTAACTCACCAGAGCAACTACTTCCAGTCTTGCAAACTCCATTCATGGTAAGTGCCCTGTACAGACGCACCATTTTTAATCTTTATGTGCTATTTTTATTGTACCTTTTCTATGTTTAGTTATGTTTAGATACATAATCACTTATCATGGTGTTACAATTGTCTACACGATTCAGCACAGTAATATGCTGTTTGGGTGTGTAGCCTACGTGGGTACTAGGATGTACCACCTGGGTTTGTATAAATACACTCTAAGATTCTCAAACAATGATGAATTCACCTGAGAAATGACACATTTCTCAGAACATATATCCTCATTGTTAGCAGGACATGATTATAAATATGTATGTAATATAAATATATGTGCATATATACACATACGTGTGTACATACAAATATATTTATTTAAGCATGTTATTTTATATTTGAATGCTTAGCTGACCATAATGTATCTTTTTTGGTGCACTACCATCACTGATTTCAGGACTCACACTGATAATCTGAATATTTACCCAAAAACCTACCTCCAAGTCACAACACAGACGAGGATCTTTCTAACATGACCATTGTGTATGGACTACTCACTGCTACTGCTTCCTCATGTTTCCATAGACTGTTCTTCAGACCTTTATCAATTTATGTTAAGAAAGTGTTTGCAAATAGTAGTCTTTTTTAAAAAAAAAATCTTTGTATTTCTCCGTTTTCCCCCTTCATTTTCTCCCTAGCCAAGAAAATGTTCACAGCATTAGCAGAGGAGTGTGATGTGAAAAAAAACCAGAAATAGTCAAATGCACTTCTCTTTTAGAAGTTCCCGGGCTAGGAGAATTTTGTGCACAACAAATTGTTTTGGCCAATGAGGGAGAATAGAACCTAGTCTCAACCCTAATATTCATGGAGCCTGTGACAAAAAAGTGAAAATGGAAGCCCTCATACAATATATGAAAATATGCAAAAGTTATAAATAAAACTACAAACTGTTAAACAAAATGCTTTATTCTGCTATTTTGAAAATTTACCTTCATTATGACAGATGTGTATAAAGTTATAGTTTTTAAGAGATTAAGTGTTTCCAAAATGTTAAAGATACTTGCATACATTTTTGTTCATATTTGATGGTACTGTTTATGTGTCAGTGATATTTGGGTTGATAACAAATCATACAGATAAGTTATAAAATAAATAATTTTTATTAAAATCTATTTTTCTTACCTGTTATATGATCACTAAATTATTTTAATCAAGATTTTCATCCTATTGACAGTAAATAAAATGTAATTGCAATTAAAGTCTACAAAATATGAATATATTTTTCAGAAAAATATAAATTGAAGTAACTGTAAAAATTGAAACACCAAATTATTTTTATTTAAAAAATAGGACCAAGACCTGAACAGACCTACCTCAGCAAAGAAATGTACACATGGCAAATAAGCACATGAAAGAATCTTCACCATGATTTGTAACTAGGGAATTGCAAATTAAAACAACAATGAGATATTGCTATATATTTATTATAATGGCCTAAATCCAAAACACTAACCACATGGCTGACAAGGAACCCTTATTTATTGCTTGTGGGAATGGAAATGCAAAATATTATAGTCACATGGAAGATAGTTTGGCAGTTTCTTACAAAACCAATTATACTCTTAACAGAAAATCCAACAATTGTGTTTTTTGGTATTTACTCAAATGAACTCAAAACTGACACACAAATACCCATACATGTATATTTATAGCAGCATTATTCATAATTGAAATTCAAAAACTTAGAAGTAACCTAAGTCCTTCAGTAGGAAAATGGATAAATGAACTAAATCCATTTACCTACTGAAGGTAAATGTTTTATGAAATATTATTCAATGCTAAAAATAAATGAGTCATCAGGCCAGGAAAAGCTACTGGGGCACAATAATTGCATGTTGTTAAATGAAAGTAGCCACTCTAAAAAGGCTACGCACTGTATGATTCCAGCTAAACACATGACATGCCAGAAAAAATAAAAAGAAGAGAGATTATCAGGGGTTAGTAGGGAAAGAGAGATGAATATGCAGAATAAAGAGGGCTTTTAGAGCAGTGAAAACAGTTTGTGTGATACTATAATATTGGAGACATGCTATCATATACGTTTGTTAAAGTGAGTGAACTCTGATGTGAACCATGGACTATGGATAATGTGATAATGTGTCAGGAGGATCATGGGAAAGTGTGAGTGTAGAACTAATCCAAAACAAGGTTGACTCATTAATAAGGTTTGGGTTTGGGAAGGACAGATAAACCAGTAGCAATCACTAGATGCCATGGACTCATGGCTAATCTTGGTTAACAGTGTTATGAGAGAGTAAGTTTTGGGTGATGCAATTTGGTGGTTTGATCATACTATAGCTCACAGTGATCATACAATAGACAAAACATAAGAACTAAGGGTCAGACTGAGAAGGGAGTTAGAATTTTCATAACATATTTTCAAGGCTAAGCAAATAAATTCAGAGCATGGAGTGGTAAACAAGGCACTAGGCTAATGGCCCACTCATATGACTTGCTGTAAAGCAGTGGGACAATGGTACCAGGATCCCAGGGTTCCTCCTAGGCACAAAGGTTACAGTGTCCATAGAGACCAGATGAATGCTGATCCCCAAACACAGAAATGGAGGAATGGATTTTTTTTTCTTTCCCAGAATAAAGTATTTTCTTTCTGTCCACATCATTCCCCATCAATACTAACACATTTATATTTCTAGGATGGATCTTTATCAATTCTTTATCTCTAATGGCTATCAGGCGCATCCCTGTCCATGGAGGTTAGGATAAAATTGGAAAACTGGGATCGATATTTTTAGCTCAGAGAGCTATTTATGTCACTCTTGTTTTCATGTCTCTTTAAGAACTGAACAAATTATAAAGGCAATGTATTGATGGTGATGGTGGTCATGGGGTTTCAGTCATTCATTATTTTACTTCTAGATAGCAGAAAATTGAGGACCTAATTTCTTTTCGAGTTGATTTTCCCAACTAAATCTTGAGGTCTCAGTAAACCCAACAGCCCCATTATCTGACAGAGGTAAGGCTGAATATTCTGTATAGAGCATGTCACTGGCTGCTGGCCATTTGCAAACCCTGATAACACAATGGGCAAGAGTCATTTCACTTTGGGAGAAGATGGGGTCCCAGGTACAGTAATGCTGTCAGGTTCTTCAACCAATGGTCTCACTTGCTTTTCCTTTTTTTATATCAACTCAGTCTACACCCATTAGGTGTGAATTTACCCAGCCTTTCCTCACTTCTCCCATCTGCTTTCTTTCCATTGAGTTTTACTACAAAATGTGCACATGAATATTGATCAGTTATTTCCAGTTTAGTAGTGAGTACACGTGGTGTTTGTTTTTCTAATCTTGAGATACTTCACTTAGAAGAATGCTTTTCAGTCCCACACAGATTGTTATAAAAGGTATTAATTCACTTTTTTCTAATGTCTGAGTAGTAT
Organism: Galagoides demidoff; assembly: GCA_963574575.1. Lineage (NCBI taxonomy): Eukaryota > Metazoa > Chordata > Mammalia > Primates > Galagidae > Galagoides > Galagoides demidoff. The sequence continues at coordinate 11,348 of CAUYQV010175299.1, forward strand.
TCCTTGTTATGTACATACCACATTTTATTAATTCACTTATGGACTGATGGGTACTTGGGTTGATTCTGCATCTTTGCAGTTACGAATTGTGCTGCAATAAATACTCAAGTACATATGACTTTTTGATAAAATGACTTTTTTTTTTTCCTTTGAGTAAAGACTCAATGGTGGAATTGCTGGATCAAATGGTTTGATTTCCTCTATAAAAATTGGTAAAACATAAGCAACTGTTTTCCTTAGTTTTGTGATCCATTCTAACAAATGATTGAATCTGAGTGTGAGAAAGGGTATAGGAACTCCTGATTTTATAGCCATGTTGAACAGAAGTAATGGGAATGCATTACTCAGTACTGGGGTCCAAAATAAGGGCAGTCTTGTGGGTAGTGCTAGAATTACAGAGCACTCAGGTGGTGTCCAGAGAGTGGAAAATTATTTAGAGATGGGGGGAGGACTAATCTATTTAGTGTCAGAAGTGTTGTGAGCAGAGGAACTGCCTTCCTTTACATTACCCTTGTTATTAGAATGAGTGCTACTGCAACACCTAAGGAAAGAATAGAAAAAAAAACCATCCAGAATATAATAGAAAAATGGAAGTTAGCATGAAATAGGAGGAGAGGGAAGAGGTCCTACAAGAGAAATAAGCCCATAAGCATTTTTTTTCTGTTTTGTTTTATTTTACCCAAAGGGATTCTGAAACTCTTGTCAGGAAAGTCCATTGGACCTAAAGAGTGTCATCAGGCAAGAGAGCAGTAAAAGTGCTATGAGAACACCTAGTAGGGGGAGGTGTTCTGCTCTCCCACAAGCAAAATGTGAAATAAACTGGTGGCAATGTGTAAGTCAGTAAGAGCAATTTTTTGATGAGGATGATAGCAGGTTCAGTAATTTTTAATTCATTTGTTCACTCATTTAAAGATGTATTTAAGGAAGCCACATCTCATGTTATCTCAGCTTTTCAGTTCTATTAATCAAAGGAGATGGATATCGTTGAGTGCCTGATATTTGCAGCAAGATGCAGCAGCAGGTGCCATGGAGGAAGAAGTAGCAGGTATTCTGCTTTGCAGCCATTTATTATCTAAGGAAAATTCAGCAAAATAAAATTTTGAAAAATACAAGAGCATACAATAAGCAATATACAAGCATACACAGGACTGTGTAGTGACACAAAAGCATTTGATTGATGGAAGGACTGATAAAGGTCACTCTTGGTCATTAGGTCCTTCTCTCCCCTTCCCACATGAACCTTAGGGTACTAAGTCATGGTGGCATGATTAGATTTTAAAATGTAGAGCATATATGATCAATCATACTTTTCAATTCACCATACTTACATCACCAGTATGTTAGGAACTGTTTTGTTTTATCTCATTTTATTCTTAATTTATTATATTTTCTCTTTCACCAGTCCTCCCCACTTCTCACTCTTCCATCTCCCCATCCAAGTGGTTATTTAGGTGTATTGTGTCCTTGGAAATTGAAGAGCTTCTTTAATGTGTGCTTTGAACCCAAATAAATGATAGTATTATGTGCTGTCTTTCTTTTTTCTTTTTAATTATTATGGGTACACAATAGGCATACATCTTTATGGGGTACATGAGATGTTTGGATACAGGCATACAGTGTAAATTAATCAAATCAAGATTAATTGAAAGATCTTGATCACCTATTTGATTACTTATTAAAACTACAAGTGGGTTGTGTGGCTTTTCTAGTGGTTCATTGCTTTTTTTTTATTAAATGATAGCTGTGTACATTAATGCAATCACTGGTACAGTGTGTTGTTTTCATATACAATTTGAAATATTTGCATCAAACTGGTTAACATAGCCTTTATGTCATTTTCTTAGTTATTGTGTTAAGACGTTTATATTCCACTTTTAGAAACATTCACTTGTACCCTTGTAAGGTAGACCATAGAGGTGATGTTTCTTACTATTTCTGTTCATCACTATTTCTGAGATTAGATTATTCTATGCTATCAACCTAGCTCACTGATGCTGTTCATAGATCTCCAGCATTCCAAAATATGCATTCACCTCATTGTACCTGGCCATTCAATACAGTTGCCCACAATTTCCAGCTATCATAGGCAGTGCTGCTGTGAAAATTTTCCATCAAGTCCTGTGATTTTTGTAAGCTGGGCTATGAGATCCAGGCAACTTTTCTTCCCCTAGTGTCTGATTCTCTCCAGCATTGAAGCATTCCAAATTCCCACTAGCAGTGCATGGAGATTTTTCTTCCTCCCTGAATCCTTAAATGCCTTCTAAATTCTGCCATTTTTAGTGATAGTAAAGAAATACTTTATTGTTTTAATTTTAATTTACATGCTTACTAGAGGATTTGAGAATTAATTTGCACATGTATCAGCCACCTCATATCAATAGCCATTTATGTGAATTGTCCTTTCAAATACCATATTAATTTATATAGATTTTCAGTCTGTTTTTTTCTGAATAGGAGGTATTTTTATGTATTTTAAATATTATGCAGTTCTCACTACTGTGAATTCTATATGTTAAAACTTCCTATTAAGATATTTTATTAAACTTCCTTTAAAATATTAAACTATCTTAACAGTTAATTTGATTAAAACTTTTGATTGTAGTTGTTAGTTGATTGACTAACTCCTTAGTCAAGCTTATTTGTTTTTGTTATTTTGTTATTATTGTCATTTTATAGGCTTGAGCTTTTATGCATTTTTTAAAAAGATATCATTCCCTAGATCAAAAGAGAACATCTATTCTCCTACATCCTCTTCCTCCTTTTTCTTCTTCTTGTTTTAATACCCAGATTTGTCGAATATCTAATTTGGCAAGAAGGTTAATTAAAAATTCAACTTTATCACTGACTGTTACTATTGCATAAAAGAAATGGATATTTTAACACCAAATTACAAGGAGATAATTTTACAATAATCTTACAAGTCACTTACAATCGAATACACTTAACACTTTGAAGTCACAATCGAATACACTTAACACCTTAAAAACTTCCCGCAGATCTGATTTCTTTTTTTCTCATTTCACAGCACACTGACTCATGGACCAATTGTTGGAACCCATTGAATTAGGACAGTTCCCACTTCAGAGCTCAGAAATGGGTGAAGGGAACCTGCCTGAGAATGAATGGAAGCCAAGTAGCTTTGGTCACACATTTCTCTGGTGTCCTGCTGTGCCTCCAGGAATGCCTCACAGTAAATTCCAGGCAGACAGTGATGTGCTTTCTGATACTTCATTGTGGTTTTAAATTTTATTTCTCTACTGACAGTGATTTGCATCAGATGTATATTGGCTATCTGTGTATTTTTTGGAAACCATACCGATCTTTTAAATTGAGTTGTCTTATTACTAAGTTTCATTCAAAGCTATATAATTTCTGAGCATGTCTTGTGAGCAAGTGGAGAAGTGCTCACAGAGGAATTTGATCAAATTATAAAGGTGTCCCCTGGGACAGAACTTATCCTAAAACAAGAAGAAAAGTAGCTTGACTCAGGTACAAAAGCACTTGGCACCGGCCCCATATACCAGAGGTGGTGGTTTCAAACCCAGTCCTGGCCAAAAAAAAATTAGTAAGATACTTCTTGACAGTGTGATATTGAAAGATAGCATGTGTGTAAGTATCTCATACATAGAAGGAAATCAATTCTAGTTTCTCTTTCTTCCATCCAATCAAAATCCCCCTGTAATCAAGTACTACTTCTATATTGATGCCTTTCCTTATCATTCACATCTTTACCATCTCCTAATTGAGGAATCCTGAGAAGACATACTTCAGAGATCATTTTAACAGAGCACAATATATTACAACTTAGAAATCTATTTTCTAAATTCCTATGGAAGGAACTTAGACATCTATTAGATTTCACTGACAGTGGTAACATGCATGGTTACTGAATAAGTCAAAAGCAGAGTAGACATAGAACCCAAGTAGTAACTCAGTCCACCACTCAAAGTATAATTTAGTAAGAAATTATATTTTTTCTTTCTTAAAGATTACTACTTCATCTCATGTGTGTTGTCTCCACGACCAGGCTATAAATTCATCAGGCACTTATTCTTTGTTTCATTCACTCACTATCTATCAATCAGTTACTGAACATGAACATAAATCAGGCATGATGCTGAATTTTGGATATGCAAAAATGAAAAACAAATGCAGCAGCTATCAAGTTTTATATGTATCCAATTATAGCACTAATTACATACTGCGCATATAATTACTCAATAAATACTCGTTTGATTGATTGACCTTTAGAGACAATTGCATCTGGCAATAACTAAATAAGCAGTAATTTATAACTTGGATTTCAAAGTAGAAAAGACAACCAGTTCCTTCTTCCCGTGCCAAGTGCTTTTGTCCCTGGGTCAAGCTAATTTTCTTCTTGTTTTAGGATAAGTTCTGTCCCAGGGGACACCTTTATAATTTGATCAAATTCCTTTTTGAGTACTTCTCCACTTGCTCACAAGACATGCCCAGAAATTATATAGCTTTGAATGAAACTTGGGATTCTTGGTGAATATGAAAATAGAAAAGTCATTTAAAATGGCAAGAATATGTGAAAGGGTTTCTGTCCTCATATAAAAAGTGTGCGAAAATGTTTTGGGAGGTCAAGGCTGGAGGATTGCTTGAGATCAGGAATTGAAGACTAGCCTGGGCAATATAGTGAATCTCCATCTACAAAGAAGTTTTATAATTACCCAGGCATGGCAGAGCACATATCTAGTCTTAGCTACTCAGGAGGCTGGGGGTGCCAATGCACTCTAGCCTGAGCAACAGAGGGAGACGTTGTCTAAGAAAAAAAAAAAGAAAGAAAGAAAAGAAAGAAAAATAAATGGTATGGAAGTGATCAATATTGTTTGCTAAAAATTATTATAATCCAAGATGCTATTAGGTAAATTATCTTAATTATATTTATCCTAGACAAATTAGTTTTAGTTAAATAAGTATTACAAATTGGCTTAGCAGAGGCAGTAGGAAGCTTCTTTATTGTAAGGATTCCTATAAAACTGCGGATATTTGAAAACTTAAAGTATTAAGAAAATCTGCTATGTGAGTCCTGCACAGGTGAAGAGTGCCTGATAAGTTAAATACCTGTGTATTTTCTAAGATTAAAGTAAATAGAAGCATAGTGTGTGCTTGTGTACAGCCTACATATACATGTGCAAACTCAAATGCACATACAATACATGTACATGCATGTACACACACACACACACACACACACACAGTAGTCAGCCACTGTAGTGTGGCTCTGTATATTTTCGATTCCGATCATCCTCTTTGATGCTGTTCTTCATTGCCTCCCTCCACCACTCCCATACATTTGTCAGCAAAATAATCTGCTGAGTCATGAGAACCCTAAAGACAATGTTTTTCCTTTTTTAATCTGGAGAGAAGGAGAGGGAGACAAAATGGTGTGGCAGAAAAATCTCAAGATTGGAAACATACAGGCATGGCTTCACATTGCTGTGCAGTAGGTATGTGTGGAGACTACCTAAATTCTGATTCTACCTCCTGGGACTCAAATATCTTTACCTGTAAAATGTGGTGTCTGCCTTATAACAGAAGCTCAGTAAATCATGGCTTTTACTGCTATCACCATCATCCTCACCATCACCAATGGAGAAGATGGAAACATACAAAATGAAGCTGTTTAGAATAGTGGCTACATCATTAAAAGTTATCTTGTGCAAGTGAAAAGGTATATATCATTGTAAAACTGGTCCCACTTACTTTTGAATAACTGAGGTAGATATCTGGTTACTATTTTGCTTTTCCCACCAAATTCTGCCCTTTGCTCTATTTAAAATAATTGCCTGCCAGTACCATGCTATTTTGATCACTATGGATATGGAACAGACTAGAGAATCTACAGATGGACCCAGTCACATATTGTTATTTGATCTTTATTAGCCTAACAAAAACATACACTGGGGAAAAGATTCCCTAATTAACAAATGGTGCTGGGAGAGCGGGCTAGTGACTTGTAGAAGAGTGAAACTGGACCCTCACCTTTCACCACTAACAAAAATTGATTCTTACTTGATAAAAGATTTAAACTTAAGACATGAAGCTATAAAAAATAATAGAAGAGAGTGCAGGGAAAACATTTGAAGATATTGCCCTGGGAAAATATTTTATAAGGAGGACCCCCCTGGTAACTGAGGCAACACCAAAATATATTACTAGGATCTAATCAAGCTAAAAAGCTCTGCAAAGCTGAGGGCACTGAAAGTAAAGCAAAAAGACAGGCTTCAGAATGGGAGAAGATTTTGTTTTATATGATTCCAGCAAAGGTCTGATAACTAGAATCTACAGAGAACTCAAATCAATCAATAAGAAAAGAACAAACAACCCCATTTCGTTGTGGGCCAGAGACTTGAACAGAAACTTCTTTGATGAAGTTATCTTTAATCATCAGAGAAATGAAAACCAAAACCACTTTGAGATATCACTTAACTAGTGAGTTTAGTCCATATCACAAAATCCCAAAACTGCAGATGTTGGTGTGGATGTGGAGTGAAAGGAAAACTTCTACACTGCTGTTGGGATTGCAAAGCTAATACAGCCTTTTTGGAAAGAAGTATGGAGAATTCTCAAGGAATTAAAAGTTGACCTACTATTTGATCCTGTGCTATCATTACTAGGTACATATGTAGATGAACAAAAATCATTTTACAACAAAGACATTTGACCAGAATATTTATTGTAGCCCAATTCATAATTGGCAAATCATGGAAGCAGTCTAAATGTCCATCAACTGATGAATGGATTAACAAATGTGGTATATGTATACCATGGAATACTATACAGCCATAAAAGATGGAGCCTTTACATCTTTTATGTTTACTTGGATGGAGCTGGAACATGTTCTTCTTAGTAAAGTATCTCAAGAATGGGAAAAAAGTATCTAATGTACTCAATACTATTATGAAACCAATATATAATCACACATTCATATGAATGATAAAACACAAATATAGTTCAGAAAGAAAGAGGGAAGAAGAGGGTGAAGGGAGGGAAGGGGAGAGGGACAGTGGAGGGAGGGTACTTGGTGGGATATCACCTAATGCGCACAATGCAAGGGCACATTTCAAAACAACTAAGGGTATATTATAAATTTCTTACCACAAAACATAAGTAAGTGAAATGATGGTTATGTTAATCAGTTTGATTTACACATACCCATTATACATTGAATCATCATAGTGTACCCCAAAATGTATACAGTTATGATTTAATAAAAAAAAAAAAAGTTAAGTGCCTGCTACTCAACTACCTGAGACAACTTTTATATTTCCTTTTCTGCATCAGTCTTGTATTCCCCGTTCCTCTTTTCTTACTTCCTCAATACACTCTTCATTTCTGAAGATTTCTTGCTTCCTTTCCTGCAGCATTTCAATCCGGCTGGTAACATCAACCGAAGCACAGCAGTAACACCAGATCCCCTTCTATGGAATAATGATGATGAGAAGGATGATGATTGTGATAGTATGTACCATTTTTGAGTACTTAATGTGTGCTAGTCACTTTTTAAAATAAGTTTCCTTTTCCTAGTCATTTTTAAGCATAATTACTACCACATTTAATCTTCACAAACAGCCGTATGAGGTGGCTATTGTTAGCTTCTATTTTTACAGATAGAGAAAATGAGGCACAGAGGAAGTTAAGCCACTTGACCTCAAGCCACTTTTCTAAGACTTTAAAATATGTTATTAATTACTAAACCCAGAATTTTCTCTAAATCCAGTGTCCATGAACAGGATGAAACATTGTACTTCTTTTCCTGGAGCACACACTGTAGGAGTTCTGGCAATTTGGAATGTGTTGTTATGGGTCTCTGACTTTGCAGCGTCCCATAGTGAAATATCACAAGAGAGGCATTTGAGTACCATATGAGTAGAATCTACTTCGATACAGCAGCAGCTGAATTTGCAGTTGCTCACAAAGAAGATTATAACAAACATAGCTTCTGATGTTTATTTTATGTTCATATTATTTACCAGAGGAACTATGCTCAGTTGTCCCCAAGAAAGACAGCATTGACAAATTCTTACATTCAGCATTTAATGAATAAATCCATAGTCTATGTGAATCCCATTGTCTTGAAAGTGAGGGAAATAAAACCACCAAGGGCCTCATTGACTTCAGAATTATGAGATGCCCGTGACTGTATTACAGACTATTTATCCAAATAAATTTCTGATCATTCAACAATATGTCAGTTCTAAGTGCCTGCACATGCACTTCAGTTGCTCCCTGAGGGCCATTTTTCTATATAGAACATGTTCCTGGAAAACACACTATATGATGAGAGAGCCTTGCCAAGCTGAGCACAATGGGGTGTGGGGGTGGGCGGTTATTCTTTAGACATTAAGGAAATTCTGAACAGAGAGTCTGAGCCACTTAGAAACTGTAGACTAATAATATATGTGAAACTGTCAGTGGAGGCTGGCATGATGGAGTTACACAGCAGTGCTTAGGAAACAGGTAATGAGATCTGTGTATCATTACTTGGACATTTTTAGAAGTACCTTAGACTAAATGGATTAAATGCTGATTATTGCTTTGCTAAGAAATGTTATTAACTGAGAAGCTGTATTTTTGCTAAAAATGATTTTCTTATTATAAAGCTCACATGAGCTTATTATATTAAACAGATTTTTTTCCTATTAATTTACTTATTCAATGTTATTCAATGTTATTTAAATATTGCCTATAAGCCAAGCAGATCTCTAAGTTTTGGGACTATAGGAAAGTTGTGATTTTTATCCATAGGCAACATATGTATATATTTTTAACAAAAATTGTGATCATAGGGTACATACATTTTAGCCTTACTTTTTTTTCAGTCAACCATCTATTTCAATGGCTATTATAACACTGTATGGGCCAGGAGATTGTTTAATAAAATATTTTTAACAATTTTCATGAAAAAATGGTACAGTTGTATTTTGCCTTTCTTTGATTACTAATTGAACAGTTTTATAACTATATTCCTTATTCATATTTATTATTTTTTTATAATAATAGAAATTATTAGCAGTTACTTTTAGTAATTCTTTGGGTACACTGAATTGTACGTTGTTAGCAACTTACTTTTAGTAATTCTTTGGGTATTTCTTTGATATAAAGGTTGATGCTTGTTTCCTGTAGGGGGCTAACACCTGAGTGGAGAAAGAAATCAGTGAAGAAACAAACAAGCAAAGTAAAGAATCCTCATACCCAAGTCAATATTGTAGATGGTTAGGACATAAATAAGTCAATGCCAAGAGGACTCCCACAAAGGCTTGAGACAGTTCATCCAGTGGGTATGAGGTGAACACAGTTACTTTTATTAAGGAGATGAGACTCTAACGAAAGGCTGAACCACATTGTATATGACCACATAAGGAAGAATAGGGCTTTGGGCTTTTTTTCTGTGGATCATGGAGGGAATTCCTGAAGGGTTTTAAGTGAATGAGCCACAAAACAGATTTTATGTCTTATTAAAAAAAAATCTTTCACAACGATATGGAATCTGATTGAAAACCTGGAGGAAGAGCTCTTAAGTCAGAAGCTATTTATTGCAAATTTAGTAAAGAATTGATGAATGCCTAAGCTAAGGCAGTGCCATGAAATGAAAATCACACATAAGACTAAAATTTCACCATAAGGTAAATCAGATTTTCCAGAAAATGATGCTAATAAGCATATTAGGGCAAAAATTTAATACAGATATTAATTCTTTAATATTGCCATTGATCAAAATTGACAAAACATGCCATCTCATTCCATGTTCATGTATGCTTAGCCAATTATCTTTAAGCTAAACATAGCTGAGATTATCAAGAGTGGGATTTTAAACAGCCAGGTTTGGGGGGGGGGTATTTTCACAGTGAACAAGGTACTAACATGAGTATTAGAAAACCGTGGACTACTTCACAGCCAAATCATGGACTACTTCAGCAGCCAAACCATGGACTACTTCAAGCCAAATCATTGTGCTTCAGAAAGGAACTAAGTTGGTGATGGGGAGGAGGTGAAAATGAATGCAATAGGAAGAATCTGAATGGTTCTCTAGTCTCTAGTCTGGAACCATTGAAATCTTAAAGGAACAAATTCCTGGGCCCACCTCCTATTAGCAGACATCGTTCCTAAGAGGTGCTGGAGGGAGAAAACTGCTTTTCTCCTTTGACATTAGGACAGATATTTGTGTCCACAGGGTCAAATGTCTGAATTATGAACTAGCTGATCTGGCCTATTTCCAAACAACAGTCCTAGTGAGGGTTATTTATCCCAGTGCTGGTTTAGAGCTGGCTTGAATCATCTTCCCTTAATTTTCTATTTCATACCTGCCTTCCTGGCCAAGCTTTCTGTTTAGAATATATCTACAGAGAGATTATTTTGATTCTAGCCTTTCAGTCAAGTCATAAAATAAAGAATCCCAAACAGCTCAGTAATAATAAGCTGTTTATGTGATTTAACTCATTTAACCATCACTACAGCCTATGAAGTAGGTATAAGTACTATCCTTATTTTATAGAGGAGAAAACTGAGGTCCACAGATGCTCATCCAACTCATCAAGGTACTGCACCTAGTAAATAGCAAAACCTGGGTTCTTAACCCAAGTTTGGCTCCAGAGCCTTTGGGGTACTTAAACATGGTGGGGGATCCCCACCCTCAGCATACCTGAAATTTAACTGATAACTTAATAGTAAGAACTTGGCAATATGAATTGTAATTCAGAAGTGGTCACTTTGAAACAGAATGCTCATGGTCCAGGTGATCCCAGATGGCCAACAAATGACAGACAAATCTTTTCTTAGACACATATAGCTCAGGAAAACTGGCCTTATCTTTGTAAGGCAATCCTGAATTTAAAAAATAGATTAAATTTTAGTCTAAATAGAATAATTGTGTAATGTCCTAAAACATCAGATTATTTCACTGATTTAATCAGGAATGAAGTATTTCTGTGGCAGTTATTTGTTGAGCACTTTCTTGATGAAAATCCATTGTTATCAACATTGCTTTCTAAAGAATATTGCAGCAATAAAGCCATGAAACAAAAATTCACAAAGGAGTTGTGAGTGGGACAAATACTTTAGGGAATCATCTTTACGATTGGAGACAGGAAAGAAGGCTTAAAAATACACATATGTACTCACAGCCAAGGACTTTTTGGTGAAACATATGAATCTGTCACCCACACCTACAATAGTTAACTACACACACACTTGCACATACACATTATTACCAATACAACAACCCATCTGACCCATCACTTTGATGGAAATGGAATTCCTTCATTCCAGCTTATTGTTATACACTAGATATAAAAAATAACCTGAAACACAAAACCTTGAATAACATATGGATTCGGCGATTATTAAATTGAATATTTACTTTGAATTTGAGTAAGACTCAGAATCTGTAGAAAATAAAAACACTATGGTTATTAGAATTATGGTATATCAGATATGCCAAAAAAAACGAGAAAGATTATTTTGATGAACGATTTCTAGCATAGATACACCTTATATTGAGGAGAACTATTTGCTCAGAAAGTGGTAATTTCCATCTTAAATGAATCTGAGATTTCTCCTATTTTTAGTGGTACAAAATTTTTACAACCTTTGACTCAGTACCTCCTACTAAACGCATCCTTTCAAAAGCATGAAATGCTGAAGGTCTGTCTATATTATTCAAACCAGCAATTAGAAACAGATGTTACTGCACTTTATATTTAGATACCACATTTCAATATCTAAAAAGGAAAGAATGCTCATGAAGGACAGAGGGAATAATTTATAAACGCAATTAAAGCATATTGTTTAGACTCCTTCTCACTAATTTACCTGATTGCAAAGTAAAATTAAAAGAATTCATATTTAAATGTAAAATTGAGCCAATGAGTAATGAAAGTTTTTTAAACTGCATGTATAAGGAAAAGAAGAAGATACCAGGTACACAATAGTATCAAATACATTTCTTGATCAATTTTATACCTTTACTATAACATCCTCCATCTTTGCAAGACTGCCAAGTTCTAGAGAGTATGATGGATATATTTATATTAATTTTAAAGAAAATGTGTATAGTATCAAAGCTTTTAATAGGGATCTATAAATATCGTAGATATCATATGTGTTTGAAATGTTCTTCATCTAGGAAAATAATGGAAGAATGGAAATAAAGAATGGAAATGCTATGTCCCAGCTAACACTCTTTAAGAAAGCATGTCATATGGCACATCTCCTGGGTGAAGGACTCAACTACAACTTGGACTTTGCCTAACAAACACAAACAATGTAATCTAATCATGTGTACTCTTATATTAACCTAAAATAAAAAAAATAAGTAAAGCATGTCATACATGTAATAGATACAAACACAGCATACAAGATAAAACCCACTCTTAAGGTACAGTTGATGCTTAGAAAGAGATAGAATGGCTAGGTACCCCCTCCTCAGTTATCTGATAATCTCTAGAAGGTACTTGTTTTAATTAAGTCAATACCTTATGGTATTTTCATGGCAGGGGATTTTATTCTTAATTATGGTTTTTCGGTGGCTAATATCAAATAGATTGGTTTTTTCTGAGTTCTCTCTAACAGCTGGTGGCATAGAGGTCCCCTGTCTTCATGCTTGTAGAGGAGGAGCCTGCAATGGGTTATTAGACTGATGCCATGAGAGCTGTGCAGAGCAGAGAACTGAAACCAGGGTAAGCTGAGAAGACACTAAACTAGTGAGTGGCAAATGACTATTGATTCCTGCAGCTGTGCCAAAAAATACTGTTGTATCTAGATAATCTCCAGAATATCTGGCTAATAATCCCCCTTTCATCTCTAATTTGTTTATTCATAATCCACTTGGCTAATTAATACTACAATGTTCTTTAAAATCGCTGTTCAGGCTATCAGAGCACATGAACTTAAAGGTAAACAGGAACAGCTCACTCACTCCAAATATTAAATAGCCACTTTGTACCAGTTACTAATACATGTGCTAGAGCATTTGCATTAATTAGGATTTGATTCCTCTGTGAGATCAAAAAAATGAAAATAATTATAGCTCAAATAATAATAGTTATTATTTATATAGAATTTATAATGTGCCAGACACTGCCCTAAGCATTTTGCACACATTGCTATGTATCTCATTTAATCCTCACAGTAACTTTGTGAGTTAGATGTTATTTTATTTGCCCATTTTATAGCCAAGTATACGGAGGCAACACTTATTAATTTGCTGAACATCACACAGTTAGAAAGAAGTAGGGCCAAGACTCAATCAAACCTCATCTGGTTTCATGGTTTCAGAGTCTGTTCTTTATCATAGTACTAAAGTTTCCCTCAACTAACTGTCACATGTTTAATTCCAAGTAAGTAAGCCATGCCAAGCTGACATTGTAAAAATGCAATCACCAAAGCCAAAGTTGCTATTATATTGTTGTTCTGCTATCTCCTATACACAATTTCTATATCATGCACCAAAATAGCTAGGCTAGCTAGTACCAATCATTTCTTTATCCCAGTCATCAGAAATGTGAAAAGAAAAGGAAGAGGCTAAACTCTTTAAGCCTTCTTCACAAGCTACTAAAGCACGTGTCTCACGGACCAAGGCTTAGCCATCTGATTGTAAGGGAGTCTAAGATGTGTGGCCTTTATTCTAGGGTTCCCACACCCAGCTTTTATTGGAGAATCCAAAGCTGAGGAGAGAGGGAAGGGTAGCATTCTTCATAAAAATATTGAAAAACCAGTCCTGAAGCAACTGTTCTTTTCAGCATATTTTTATAGTTACTGCTGATTTATCTTTCTTTCTAAGTCCAATTCTTTCACAATCCAAATACCTTTGGGGTCATTGGTTCTACTGACTTCCCCTCATGTAGTATCTGATAAGCGAATAACATCTGTGTCTAAGTCATGTTGGCAACTGAAAAACAATAATATAATAATACTTGTCACACTGCAGAACATCACTATTTCCGCCCAGCCATTTGATGTAAAACTGTTTAAATGAATTTTCATTAAATAAAGTACCTCTGTTTATTAGACTGGGAGAAATGGTTTGTTAGCTGACAATTGTTATATTTTAATAAGAATATTAAATATTCTTAATAAGATATTAAGAACAAAAGCTATTGATTAAGAATTCAGGAAAAATATTAGCATAGACCACCTATCAAATTCATGGCAAAAATATCTATGATACCATATGAACATGTAAGTAAAATTCTATGGATTCAGAATATTATAGAGAGTTAGGGGCCTTACCCTCCAAAAATGTATCCTCATCAGTGGTCTGGAGTGGGCTTCTCGTTGACCACACCAGGGAGAAACCGTCTCATCAACACGGTTCCAGTGTCAGACGTTATGGCTCAGTCAAGGAGGGCTTCTGAATAGATGCTGCTCTGCTCTCTTGTTCACAACTTCTATTTTGCTCATTAATTAATGACTATTCTGTGCAGAGTTTCATTTTTTCCCCTGTTTCCTGGAGTCTCTAATTATATTCTCCTAGCAGATGAAAGATGATGCATAGGGGACAAAATAGGATGTCAAAGTCCCATAATGCTATGTGACCAGAGATGGATTAAAGTTATAGCAAGAAGCATTGTTCCCTCTTCTTTCCCAGAGTGTTGAAAAAAGAGTTTTCCTCTATCAAAGCTCAATTTATAATCGCCAAGATATGGAAACAATCAACTTGGGAATGGATTAACAAACTATGGTATATGTATAACATGAGATACTATTCTGCCATAAAAAGATGATAACTTCATATCTTTTGTATTAACTTGGATGGAGTTGAAACACATTCTTCTTAATAAAGTATCATAAGAATGGAAAAGCTAATATTCAATGTACTCCATACTAATATGCAGCCAGTAGATTACCTACTTCACACCCACAGATGAGAAAAACTCATTTTTTTATTTATTTAATTTTTAATTAATCATAACGGCAAAGTGATAATTTGATATACAATGTGGAATATTTAAATCAAACTGATTAACATAACCGTCACCTCACTTACTTTTTGTGGTAAGACATTTAAAATTTACTCTTAGTTATTTTGAAATATACCCTTGCATTGTGCACATTAGGCAATATTCTACCAAATGCCCACCTTCCTCATACCTTCCCCTCCCCTCTCCCATACCACAGAATACTATTCAGCCATAAAAAGATGGAGACTTTACATCTTTTACATTTAGCTGGATGGAGTTGAAAAACTTATTTCAATTCAAGTTGTGGGAAGAGGAAACAAGGGAGAGGGGAGGAAGAGAAGGGGCTTGGGGTGCTCCCACTTAATGAGCACAATTTAGGGGTATATGGCACAACTTCTGGGTGCAGGACACAACTACAAGAAGGACTCTACCTGATAAACTCAGATATTGTGACCTGGTTGTTTGTACCCTCACATTAACCTGAAATTAAAAAAAAAAAAAAAGGAATTATCTTCAAAGGATCCTGCGAAGACGTGGATTAACTTAGAAGTGTCAGATGCTGACCTGGACACAGTGGCAACATTAGGACATGGACCAGTTTGTTTTCTGGTCCTTTTCACTTTTGATTTTCTGAGCCTTCTATGCTATGTATCCTGATGCCTATCAGAAGGACAGCACCTGTAGCTGCCAATACCTGTGTGAAAGTAGTTTCCAGAGGAAGATTCTAAAGGAGTGGCTATTCCAAAAAATATTATTAGAGTTCCAGTGTTTACAAATGCAAGGGATTTTGAATGACTGGACATTCCTGGTAATATCATCAAACTTCCATGAGAATCACCTGGAAACTTTCTAACAAAGTTATTCTCTGGCTCCACCCAAGACAAATCAGATCAAAATTCTTAACACTCAAACCCAGTAATCTGTATTTTAAAGAACTGCAGAATGTGAATACACCTTCCTTTCAGAGGCGGCCTGAAAATTTAAGGAGATAATGTTTGCAGAGTGTCTGATACACAGTCAACATTCAATCCATGGTGAAGATTACTATTTGTGGGGGATGCAAATGAGAAAACCAGAAACTCAAAACATACCTCGGAGAACCAGAACTGAGGTCATCACTGGGATTTTTGAAACTACCAAGCCCTGACCTCACTACCACCACTTGGAAGGAGGCAATCTAGGCTGGGGCCTGAAGGAGCTGAGTATTTAACAAGTATTTTATCCCTTTTACCATCTTATGTTTTTGACAGATACTATCAGAAAACTTCACTTTGACATTCTCTGCACTTGAGGGCTTCAAGGCTGACAGTGGGAAGGCTGCTTTATATAAATTATATTATAATTCACCTAAAATTCCACTTTTTGAAGAAAATCCCCCCCCCCTACAATTAAGTGCTACTCTATTTCCTGTGCTTAATGAGAATACCGGTACTGTGGGAAGCGAGCTCAGAAGAGAAGCAATTTTCCCTTCCATTTTAAACCAGACTATTTAGTTTAAAATATAACTTTCTTGCACATCTCAACCAATTCCAAGAGACAAAATAATGAAGTTTCTTCACAGAAACCTCAGTTTCCCCATTTTCTTCCACCAGTGTTTGTATTTCCTATTTGAGAAGATCTTCCATGATCTTTCAGCATCACCACTGTCTCTAAGTGAAACTGAGGAAAGGGGGCATGGTGCCAGAAAATTAAGGAGCCATGGAATTTATGAATCAGTTACATAGTTGAAAACAAGGAGGTAAAACAAGTCTTGTTTTCTACTAACAGCAAGAAATAATCATGACTATGGATGAAAATCAAGAAAGCAAGGCCAGCTAATATAAAAGGATCAGGGGAAAGTTCAGTTCTGCATGGCAGAAGCGCCTAGATAAAAACAGAGCTGTCCACACTTCTGTGAGTCTTTCCTTTAGCACCGCACATGCAGGGGTGGCTTCCTTACTTACAAGGACATAAGCCTAATGTTGGATGATTAGGAAGACTCTAAGTAGTTATGAAGAGATTTCTATAGTAAATATCTACAACCCTCGATTTACCACCCAAACCTTTTCCCCTCCTGAATCTTGTCCACCTCAGTAAATGATAGCATTGCCTTCCAGTTGTCTGGTCCAAAAACTCAGAGTTATCTTTGATGCCAATATTCTTTTCACATCCCATATTCAATCAATATATCAATAAATACCCAGGGTCCTGTATTGTAAACATAATCAGAATCAGACCAGTTCACACTCTCTTGCGGTCCCCTATCCAAGCCACCATTTTTTCTTGCATGAATTATTGCAATTGCTACTTACCTGGTCTCTCTTGAAGTTAGTTTATCCCCCACACAGCACACAAAACCCTCAGCTTTCAGCCATCCCTCTCCACCCTCTTGTCCCCTCTCTGTCCACAGTAACACTGTTGCTTATTACCTGGGGGAGGGGCTAGAAGGTTCTCTTTGTCCTTGTCCAGTCTCAGTTAGAGGTAGATCCTGCGTTGCTGGATCTTGGATTGGTGCTCACTGAGCCCTGTGACTGAAATGCATCTTCTACAGGACATTTCCTGTCCCTTACCCCCAGTAAGAGGATTTTTGGCTTTTTTGCCCTCCCCGTGGCAGTAGTGGTTTTCACCTGTGCCTGAGGCAACAGGGTTTGCTGCCTTTTCCCCAGTGACCTGCACCATCACGGGTGACTCAGCTATCTTCCATACCTCTAGTGTCTCCATAGGGTGCCCCATGGAGGCTCATGGAGTATAGAGTCCACAGTAGGTGTAAACAATGCTCTGTCTGCAGCTCCCAAGGGAATATGTAGCAATTCCTTACAATTTTAGCTGAATGCTTTTTATCCTTGTGTATGGCAGTTCTAATTCAGCCCCCACCATGTAATGGGTGTTCACTTTCCAGTGCCGTGGAGGCACCTGTCTTCTCTTAGATTTCAGTCTCTTAGCTGCTTACTGCTCTGGCGGGAGCAACAAAAGTTCAGGTCTTATAGTCTGTCTGACTTTGTCTCATTTTTAGACTGTGAGCAATTCTTTCTACCTTTCTGCATTCTCAGCCAAAGCAGCTGTCCCTTACAATTGGATTTTTGCAATAGTCCTACAAACTTGTTTGCTTGTTATCCTTCTTTCCCCCATCTTATTATTTTTTCCCAACACTTGTTTTATTATATTTTCCTCTAATACTGTCAATGTTTGTACATTTCCTAACCGGGAATTCCTAAGATAGGAACTGATAGTCAGAAAATCACACTTTTGATTAGTTTGGAAGAGCCATAAGAGCTGTTTACAATCTAATGCCAATTACATTTCCAAGTTTTTCTCTTTGTATCGTCAATCCAAAACCCCTCTCCTTTAGACACAGTTTCTCAGTTTCTCAACACCCAAGCATTCACTGGATGTGTGATTATCACGCAGCA
Source organism: Galagoides demidoff (assembly GCA_963574575.1). Taxonomy (NCBI): domain Eukaryota; kingdom Metazoa; phylum Chordata; class Mammalia; order Primates; family Galagidae; genus Galagoides; species Galagoides demidoff. The sequence goes on from CAUYQV010175299.1 coordinate 29,664, forward strand.
CATTGAGTACTATGGATTCAGAAATGAATCAAACACATAGTTTCCTCTCAAGAAGCTGCAGTTTAATGCACATTTTTCTCATTTACTCACTCTGTGCCATTAAACAACGGCCTTCCATACCCTGTCCACTCTGTAATTTGTTCTTTATGGCAAACTTAGTGTAAAACCACAGTGAAAACGTCAATGCTTCCAGAGGTTGGGTGGGGAGAGGGATGAATAGCTTTAGCATAGTGGATTGTGGGGGGGCAATGAAAATTCTTTCTAGTGTGTCCTAAAGATTGCCCAAAAGTTGCTATATGTAGGGAAAATGGAAAATTATAGCTATATGTGCCTTTATTTATAAAATATTCATTAAAAAATTTTATAAAGAGGTAGCCAACACATAGAAAGTATTTTGTAAATATTTTGTAAAATTTTGTAATGAATGTTTTAGAAATAAAAGTACATTTGGCTACAATTTCCTGTTTGCCATATGTATGGCTATTTTATAGGTTATTTTTGGGCTACCGCATATAATCATGAATACATGTCATTATATATTTATCTAACCCCAAAAATGTACACCAAGGGTAGACTCTAATGTAAATCATGAACTCTACCTGGTAATGTGGTATCAGTGTTTGTTCATTTGTAACAAATATACCAGTCTAGTGGGGAATGTTGATGGTGAGAAGATTGGGGTGGGTTGAAATATAGGAACTTATTTTCCCTTCAGTTTTCCTGCTCCCTAAAGCTGTTGTATAAAATAAAGACTATTAATATTAATAAGTAGCAAACAAAGCAAAGAGAAAAAAAGAGTGAGAACAGACAAGAGGAATGAAAAATGAAATGGAGAGTTAAAGATAAAAACACTGGGAAGAAATCCAGCATGAGACACACCAAAAGACTAAATATTAGACAATGATTTCAGATAAGTTCAAGTCGTTAGCAGAGGTCATTACCATGGAAAGTGCTGGGCATTGCTGCCCACGTCAGGAATGACAGGGAGGACCTCTAACCTCTAGCAAGAAAACCAGAGTGAGTATTTAAGTTGTAATTAAACAAACAAACATATATAAAGAAGAAGGTATTTCTCTGAGTCAACTTAAAAATCCCTTTCAAATATATGTATATAGGTAATTAGTGGTCAATATGTGTCTGATTTTTAATAGTCATAAGACTTTATTAAAGATACTGTAATTTCCTTTCTCATGAGCACTGATACCTTAAATCTCTGCTTTCTGTAACTATGTTTTAGCTAAATTCTGAACCAAGGAAGAGTTGGAATTGAAAGTACAACAACATAAAGAACAATATTTGGATAATTAGCAAGATTTGAATAAGTTCTATAGATTAGATAATAATACTACATCAAAGTTAATTTTCCAACTCTAATAATTGCACTTATGTTATTGTAAGAGAATGTCTTCATTCTTAAGAAATATGCACTCATGAGGCTGGGAGCTATGGCAGGTGCCTATAATCCCAGCTACTTGGGAGGCTGAAGCAAGAGAATCTCTTGAGCCCAAGAGTTTGAGGTTGCTGTGAGCTATGATGCCATGGCACTCTACTGAGGGTGACAAAGTGAGATTCTGTCTCCAAAAAAAAAAAAAAAAGAAAAGGAAAGAAAGAAAGAAAAACAAAGAAATATACACTGAAATATTAGAGATAAAATGATCATATTTGAAACTTTCAAATGTTTCAAAAAAATACATACATATTATAAGCTAAGGAGAGAGACAGAGAGAAAATGACAAAACAAATGTGGCAAAATATTAACAGTCAAGGCATCTAGGTAAAGTTTATACAGAAGTTCTCTCTATTTTTCTTGCAACTTATCTAAGATTGAGATTATTTCAAAACACAGAGATAATTCTAGAAAGGCTTTGGTCACAGCAGAAAATAAGCCAACACAAACTAGCATATTTTTGTTTGTAGAATAAGGCTTCTCTTAAGCGTTGGGACCCAAGACAGGCTGAGAGTGTTGCATATTATGGGAAAATGCACCCTTCTTATCACCCAGCATCTTTACTTTTATGCATCATTTTGAGGAGTTAAACTTTTTACAGAAATCTCTGTGAAGCAATTAAACTGTCTTAGTTTGAGGGTACTACCTTAATCTCTGCCCATTATCCAAATGGAAGAAAACCAGATAATAAGGAATATTTTTGTCTCTCTGGCTTTTGTGATGCTAACCCAATCAGAAAACATGCTTCTCTATTTCATGAATTTAGGTCTTGTTTTTATTAGTTGTGTAAAATCACAGTAAATTCCCTGTGTGGAAACAGTAACCTTTAATGTCAAAATAATTTCTTTTGATTGATATGCCATGCTTCTAGAAGTTTTCAAAGTCTTATTTGTGCTTCTTTTTTTTTTTTTTTTTTTAATTTTATTGAATGGTAACTATGTACATTAATGCAATTCTTACTTTATGGATGCATAGTATTCTATGGTATATATATATCACAGTTTGTTGATCCATTCGTGGATCGATGGGCACTTGGGCTTCCATGATTTCTATTGGGCTATTTAGGCCAGAGGAGAATCTTTATCTCTACAAAATAAAGTCAAATTCCTGACATTGTTTGGACTTATGTATTGGAGTGAGAAAAGAAAAAGACTTGTTGATGTGACTTTACCCAACATTAACAGCTTCTTAATAAAAGTAACTCATAGAGCACAGTTGTGTTCATAGGCAGTCGAAAAAGGCAAAATTTTCTGTAAATGAAAAGTTAATGTTAACTAAATTATATTTAATTAAGAATATGTGGGTCAGTAGGAAAGTTTTCAGATAGACTGTGGTTTGGTCCATTGTTTCACTTCCAAGAAGCATAGTCAACAGCACCCTTTCTGATTCACCTGTGCAATATTGATTGTTTGAGACAGAGTCTTATCTCACTTTGTTGCCCAGGCTAGGGAGCTGTGGCATCACACTAGTTTATCTCACAACAAGCTCAACTTCTTGGCTTCAAGTAATTCTCCTGCCTCAGGACTGGGACTACAGATCCCTCCCAGAACACATGGTTAACATTTCTACTTTTGGTAGAGACCAGGGTTTTGCTCTTGCTCAGGCTGATTTTGAACTCCTGAGCTCAAGTGATCTACCTGTCTTGGCCTCCCAGAGTTCTAGGATTACGGGCATAAACTACCACTCCTGGCCCACCTATGCAACTTCCAACTTGCTTAGCTTATCAATGTTGCTAGAAGGACTTAATTTGTTTCCATCCATGCAGATTTTATGTTTCTTGATTTTTGTGTAAGTCCAAACTTTCATAATGAACTACTATGAAAATAGGCTCTTCTATGAATAAAAATTTTAGGGATTTAAAAGAAGATTCCAGTGTGGTGCCTGTGGATCAAAAGGGTAGGGTATTGGTCCCATATGCCAGAGGTGGCGGGTTCAAACCCAGCCCTGGCCAAAAACTGAAAAAAAAAAAAAAAAAAGAAGATTCCAAATGTGATGTGTTTTGTTCAAAAATTCTTCTGAATCAATAGCTTTCAAACTTTTAAATCACAATTTATAGTAAAAATTCTTTTTACTATCATTATTATCATGCATGCTTTGTA